>JASDQU010589537.1:84207-96096 GCA_032191745.1 Picea mariana
ATCCCTAACAAATCTTCTAAGAGCTCAAAGACATTACACAGACCCACTATACAAGGCCAAGGAAGCCAAAAGGGAAACCTATTGGGCTAATACCCACAAGAAATGGAAAGTTTCCGCAAAGGGTCATTCAAACCATGTATAATGAGATGATGTGGTTTTACGGATGTCTAGTCATAGTCAGACCAAGGGCTGGTGGCGTCTGTGGGTGCCTTTGTAGGAGGCGAGTTGTACCCGTCATGGATGCAATTTTTGCAAGCCCTTATTGCCTTATCTTTCTTTATTTGCATTTTTTACTACAAGCCTTGACGAAGAGGACACTACCTTGGCTTGGTGGCCAGAGCTGACAGCATTACCCACTAGTATCTTCGCAAAAATGAGAAGGATGGCTCGTGATGAGACCCCCTTTCCCTTGGCCATGCAACCAAAGGTCACTGCCCTGGTTTGGTGACCAGATACTGGCAATGTCATACCGCTAAATACCTATGAACATAATGGGCCGGCTTGTGATGAGACCTCCCATCCTCTTGGTTAGGTCTTCCATTTATTTATTTATCATTTTCTTAGGGTCCCTCAGTTTCTTATTGAGAGGCTTTTTATTGCCTTCTCGGGGATCCCCTGGGTGAATCATCTCTAGGCTTTCATTTCCTATGGCTTTTATCTTTTACCAGTTGCTTTTACCCCCTGGGCCTTTAGCCCCTTCTTCCCACAAGACAAGATGTACCCTGGATGGTCATCCTAATGGCCAGACTAGGGGAATGGGATGGATGAGCAGGGTTTTAGGATGTAAAAGTGATAATATGAGGGGAGCGAACGATGGTTTTGCAAACCCCCCTTGGTGGCCAACCAAAACCCATGAATACCAACTTGCTAAGCCACCCCATCAATTACCTCAACAATGGTCAAGTGGATTATTGTAAGATCCAAGTAGTTATCTGAAATGAAAGAGATCTAATGCATACATAATAAGGTTATAATGATCAAATATGACACATACCATGATACCTCGGACCAATTACCTCTTGGAGCAAGAGAATTTTCTGATGCAAGCCCAGGCTGGTAGTGATGGAGGCTGGTACTGCTGACAGGACAAGTCTGGCTGAGAAGAAGAAAAGATGGGCCCTCAAGGGCCATGCTCAAATCAATCTTCTCTCGTACTCCATGTCTGAGATCATGTGGGCCTCGAGACATGATCTCCTAGTTATCCCTAGATATTGAGGATAACAGGAACTAGTTCCCAAGTCTGATTCTTATCTATTTGGTCTAGTTATTCATTCATTGATTTTATCCTTTTGACAACTTCCTTAACTGACTTAGGTTCTATTAGGGATAACATTGCTTATTCTGAGTCAAAAGCGAGTTTCCTTCTTATTTCCACTCCTACACTTTTATCTCCAATAATATGGCTTTCATGATGATACTTTTCAACTCTTTTTGATGGAGCTCTTGGCAAGGGTGTTTCTTCATTGTCTTGTTTGTCAATATATGGTTCATTTTCCTATGTGTCATTATTATCATCTTATTTTTGGGATTCTACATCATCATATTTCTGTTGAGATTCTACATCATCATTTTTTTGTTGAGATTTTTTATCAATGCCTTGGGATATAAAGAAGGGATAGAACAATATAAATTCATTGAGGAATGTTCATCATTTGCCGACTGACAAAAAAAAAAAAAGGCTTATTTTTATTTCACATAGAGCTCTCAATTATTCTTCAAACTCATGTCTTTTTGTTGGGAAGGATTATTTTTATTTCACATATAGCTCTTAGTTATTCCTCAAAATCATGGTTTTTTGTTGGGAAGGAAGTTTTGGGAAAAGAACAGTGAGAAGAGATGAGAAACACAGAAAAGGCCCAGGATCAACAAGATCAAGAAGAAAGAGGAGAAGATGGGGGACAAGAAAGAACAGCTAGGGCAAAATCCGAGAAAATCAGTGGGACATGAGGGCAAACAACCCTGAAGAATAGGCATAAATTATGAAAAAGACCCACGAAGTCGGAGAAGAGGATGATTAAAGAAACATCTGAGAGGATTCTTAGTTTTTGGTTGTTGCTATAGGATAGTGTGTATGTACATATACTACCAATGTAAGAAGAGTAATTTTTTAATTGAACATCCATTGTATCGCAGAGCCAAGAAAAATGCCCTAAATATAATAAAGAAACAAATCTTGTGTGGAGGGGGTGAACCAAAGTAATTTTGTGTCTAATTGTGTTGTTGAATGATTATTCATGTTTGTATTGCGATAATTCAGGCATAAATACTATGGTTGAATATTTATCATTAGTGTTATAGAAATACTATGGTTGAATATTTATCATTAGTGTTATTGTTGATAGATTAATGCACAATAGTCTTAATTGTATTCTTTAATACCAAATGGTGTGAATATGGATTGATATGCATAAAGAATTAAGTAATGAGGACAAATTAACTAGGATCTAGTGCAAGAAAGGATCATGTAGGTATGACATAGCATGTCTTCATTTTTTCCCTTACCGTTGTAGAATCTTAGTTCCTGCAGTCCCCATAAGGATACATCACGTGAGAATTTGTCTTATTGCAGGTGATGCCGAAAGGGTCAGTATCTGTACGGTTTTGTTGGACTAATTACCTTGAACCCAGGGTCTTGAACCTATTCACGCATCCACCAACAAATGGTTTCATTGTCGGGACCTGAAAGATGAAAGTGAGGAAATGTTTTGGAGACCAACAAGGAAGGAGATAATTGAATGGATGAAACAAAAAGAACAAGAATTTTCGCACAAGGAGAATAAAAATCCACACTTAAAGAATAATAAATGGCTACAAATGTATGTGTACATAGACTTGCATGTGATCTTTTTTAATGAATTTCCTAATATTTTAGCAGAATGGATAGAAAGATTTGTGGAAAATACTGGTAGACATAGACCAACCACACCAAAGAATTGGACTCCTAAACTAGTGAGACGAGTGGACTCAGTAGACTATAGGATGTCCCACATAGTGGAATTTTCGCTGGACAATATATTGGGAGGCTACGTAACAAAAGTTTCCATAAACTGTACCCAGGATTACAATGTCGTAGAAATAAACTTATTTAAAGTTCCACGAGGAAGATTCTTAAAATCATTAGCTACTGGGATAAAGATGTTGCTATGCAAAAAGGAAGTCATGACGATGGGACTGGGGTTGTTGGCCAGGAGATGACCTAGGGGTAGGAAAGATGGACAAAGGAAGAGAAGACTAAGAATGTAGGAGGAAGAGGAAGGGATATCATAAGGAGAAGACAAATTTGGAGTTCTGCGTAGTGGAAGAAGGTACAAGAAGTTGAGAACTTTGGTTGAAGAGAAAGAGAAACACAGTGAGTACCTATAACATCACATAGATGTTTGTATCGTGAAATTACAATAGATAGAGGGAGAAGAAGAAGATATCCAGTTCAGTCTAGTGATAGAGGAACTAGTAAGTCCTTCCCGAGATGAGTCCTGGGTCGAAACAACAACCTCGTGTGTGTCACCTGAATATGAGGCAATGTTCGAAGACCTTTCTAGAGCACTTGTAATCAGTAGAGGAATAGTAACCAGAGAAATAGTAGCAATACAATTATTCATAATCCACCAGTATCACCAGGAAGGGGTCCTACACACAACAATATGGAAGGAGTAGATAATACACTAAGATTACCAAAATTTAAAGGAATTGGGTCAGAAGACCCAAAAAAACACTTGTTTGTATGTGAAACCATATGGACTGCAAAGAATGTCCATGATGATGACACAAAGATCATGCAGTTGGAAACAACCTTTAGAGGACGTGCGCTAGTCGGGTACATGAAGCTCCAAAGTACCACAATACCAAGCCATACAAGCACTTTGATTACAGAATAATTATTAAAGGAATTCAAGAAACCAAATTTAGAGTCGCATACATTACTAAACTCAAGGAGATCAAACAAGTACAGACTGAGTCCATACGAGAGTTCGATCGGAGGTTCAAAGATGTGATGGGGAGGTTGACATTTCAAATACCCGATCAACAACATAGAGAGTGGTTCATTGTAGGCTTGTTGCCTCAAATTTGCAGTCCTTTAATATAAAAAACGGTTACCTCGCAATCCAATGTGTTGGAAATTGCTATAAAACCGGAAGCCTCTCTAGTCAGAGATAACAACAGAATGGCACAGATATAGAACCAATAAGTTTCACTAATGATTCAATTGGCAGAAATTATAAAGGGGAAAGAGAAACAAGAACATGTTTGGTGCACCAAATGAAGGATTGAAGGTCACCACAAAGACGAATGTTCATCCTTTGCGTAGTACTTAGCAACCAGAGTACCAAACCCACTACCAAGAGGAGGATACAGTGACATATGAAAGAAATGGGGACATAAATCCCATGAGTTCCAACTATTAGAGAAATATCAAAGTACCCCAAGAATCTTATTCTGTAGTTTTTGCAAATCAGTGGGACATGAGGACAAGGACTATCGAGCATTTGATTTGATGAGGGAGGGCACATCAAACATGTACACGATTCGGGAAGAGAACATTTTGACATAAGGGGGAGCACAGTACAATACTCTAGGAGGATTTAATCAAGGAAACCTAGGAGGATTTGACAAGGGTTTGAGGTAGAAAAAACTTCGGTAGAGGAGGACAGGGCCCCATAATATGTTATAACTGTAATCAACCAAGACACCTAGCACGTGATTTCCAAAATACCTGCACAACATGCACTTATTTTTGGGTGCCAAAACATGCGACAAAGGATTGTCTACAACTGTTAGCAAAATGGTAGGCTAGAGGGAATCAAAACTAGAACCCAAATATTCAAAAGATCTCAGCTGAGATAAGGGACGAAGGAACCAAACTCATAGTCCTTACACGCAGAGGAACTAGAACAGGGACAAATGAAACCAATAGAGGGAAATAGGTTCAGAAATGGGTAAAGAAGTCAACAATACCTATACCCACATTCGACCCATGAGACAAAAAATAAACCTATAAAAGGACAAGGGAATAATTGTTGCAAAAAGAGTGGGAAGCATCAATATCATTTGTACTAGATATGCTCGATAGGCTTCCCACCGATGGTCATTCCATGACCAAAGGGTCACTTGAGGAGGTAAGCACCTTAGGAAAGTTTTTGAAAAGTTTCCTAGAGTTGGTCAAAGATGAAAATCATTGCATACATTATTATCTATGATCAATCACTATGCTCAAGGAAAGGTAGTCCCTACTAAAAAGAAAGTAGTGAACCAACTAATGCACAAGAAAAGAACCAACGAAGAATTCAGGTTCAATGCACAGATTGAAGAATACGACATAGACAATGTAATCTTAGATTTGGGGTCCAATGCAAATGTGCTACCTAAGAATACATGTGAGATTATTGGGAAACGAAAGTTAGTGTGGTCACCCATCCAATTAAGACTAGCCAATCAATAAAAGATAGTCCCTATTGGCAGACTAACAAGAATACCTGTGAACATAGATGGAGTGCGCATCCTCGTATATTAAGTTATCAAGATTGTGGAAGATAGTTAGCCATACCCAACATTAATGGGACTGGAATGGGATTTCAATAACCAAGAAATTATCAATTTAAAAAGGAGAGAAATGATATTTGAAGTAGGATACCTGAAAGTCATTGCACCCTTATACCCAAAATATAGAAGGAGGGACATAGAACCAACAAAGGGTGATGAAATTGATAACCTGTACAACATGAATACAAGGATGGAAAATTATGTTAACCCCACCACAGATGATGCACTGAGTTGGAGAAGCATCACTTCATGCACATCACATTCAGAACAAGGTCTAAAAAATTGGCAACAGAGAATGCATGAAGTCTCAACACCACAATGCATGCTCATGACCAAATCAGTATGTTTGATTGGAAAAGAGTTGTGCAACCCACCTAAGTATGATGTATTGACAGATATAACAAAATTTGTACATACATTCGAGGCATAGGTTACAAAGAAACAAAGACTACTAGCATTGGACATTATATTGAAAGCCACCATAACAAGATGGTGGGAAACATGCAAAAAAAACATGGAAGACTGGAAACAATGTAAGAGACTAATCTAGAAAAGATTCAGTATTTAGGAGGGAGATATAATGCATAAGTATATCGGGGAAGGAAACCCAACAAAAACTATTGCGCAGTGTGAAAAAGCATGGAAATTGATCCCAAGGAAAGAATGGACACAGAGGTTCGAACATACCTTGGATACCATTCCAAAGAACTGGTACCTAGAAATGGAGATGCACAGAGATATAGCAGAATGATAATACATAACTCAGAGGTTCCATGAAACATTTATCTTTTAGAACGAGTCACCCCTCATAAGTGCGGCACTACAAGCTATTAGAAAGAAAATATTCGTCGAAGCAGACTCAATGGAAGTAATACCTGTATGCGGTGTACATAACACCACTATGACGATTCATGTGCTATTGTAATGTTACAATGTGAACCAGGAGGATCAGGATGAGGAAGATCCCCATAACATCCAAGTACTAGAAACAGAAGTGGAACAAACAGTTGAGGGCCCAGAGATGGAATCTACAACGTATGCATAACCAGTCAAGACAAGAAAAGTTAATATTGGGATAGAAGAATGCCCTAAGTTTGCACAGATAGGAGACTACTGGGATGAGGAAAGATTAGAAAAGATAGCATATCTATTATGTGAATACCAAGAATTATTCCTGACTACATTCTTAGAGATGAAAGGGATATCAAGTGAGCTAGGGTAGATGTGGATTCCATTGAATCTAGGAACTAAACCAATGAAACATAAACCATACAAGTTGAATCCAAGATATAAACAAAAATTAAAGGAGGAAATATACTGCATGCTAAAAGAAAGAGTCATCGAACCAGTGAATGAGTCATAATGGATAATTCCCATGGTAGTGCAGGAAATAAAAACCAGGGGAATTAGAATCTGCATCGACTTTAGGAAACTGAATGATGTGTCTCTACATTATCCATTCCCAATGCCATTCACAGATGAAGTATTTGAAAACGTAGGTAGAAAATAATCTTATTCATTCACAGACGGTTTCTCAGGCTACCATCGGATAAGAATTGCACCGGAAGATAGATACAAATTACATTTGCGACAGAATGGGGAAGCTTCCAATACATAGTAATGTCATTTGGGTTAAAGAACGCACCTACGGTATTTTCAAGAGTAGTTGTTATAGTGTTTAAGGAGTTTATTCATAAGTTTCTTGAAATCTACTTAGATGACTGGACTGTATTTATCCTGTTACGAGATCATGTTGAATTGATAAGATTGATGTTGGATAAGTGTAGACAACATCATATATCCTTAAACCTAAAGAATGGTATTTGTTGCTCACCGTTTGGAATATTATTTGGACACGTAATATGAAAAGAAGGCTTGATAGATGATCTGGCCAAGATTGTAGCTATTATGGACTTATAGACACCCACATTAGTCAAGAAATTGTGTGCCACATTGGTTCATACTGGGTATTACGGGAAATTTATCAAAGGATACATGCAAATTACAACCCTAATGGAAGAATTATTGAAAAGAGATGTGAAGTTCTAGTGGAATGACGATTTCTAGAAAGGTCTCGATACACTGAAACATAAGTTAGTAACTGCGTCAATATTAATTTTCCCCTCCTAGAACAAGGAATTTAATGTACATATGGATGCATCATTGATAGCATTGGGTGTGATCTTGTCACAAATAGGTGACAGAGACATAGACCACCCAATTGCTTTTTCAAGTAGGAAACTATTAGTAGCAAAGAAAAGTTACACCACAATATAATGCAAGGGATTGGCTATGGTCTTCGCACTGTAGAAGTTCAGACACTAGTTACTAGGCTCACACTTTAAGATGTACACAGATCATTATGGGATAAGATATCTGGTCAAAAAGATAGTGTTGAGGGGGAGGATTTGGAGATGGCTTCTATTGTTCCAGGAGTATGAATTCAAAGTAGTATTAAATCTAGGTAAAATCAATGCATGACCAAATCATTTACCATGCATACTATCGGGAGAAGAGGTAGGAAACCTGGACGATAACTTTCCATATGCACAACCATTTTTTGTGAAGATGGTGGATGAATAATTTACAGACATTGTAAAGTTATTAAGTATAGGGATGGCCCCCTCAAGCATGAAAGTTGCATAGAAAAAACAGTTGGTAGTAAAAGTTGTGGACTACCAATTAATTACATGAAGCTTATATAAACTAGGTGCATATGGCATACTACGAAGTTGCGTAGTCGAACATGAAAGACCAATTATATTTTTTGAAGTGCATGATGGGATAGAAGGAGGACATTATACAAGAAAATCCACTATGAAGAAGGTATTACATGCAAGGTTATGGTGGACTACACTCCACAAGGATGCAAAGGAATATTGTCAAACATGCCATGTTTTTCAAAGGGTCGAAAAACCCTCTAGAAGGGACGAGATTCCATTGAATCCACAAGTGACATTACAAAATTTTGATAAGTGGGATATCAAATTTATTATACCAATCAACCCACTAACAAGAATATCAGGGGCTAGGTACACCATTACAACAACAGAGTATCTAACTCGATGGGCATAAGCCACACCATTTACAGATTGTAGTGAAGAAACTGTGGCATATTTCTTGTTCAAAAACATAGTAACTCGATTTCGATGTTCTCTAACATTGATGAGTTATCAAGGGATGAAATTCATAAATAAAACCATAGCATCCTTGACCAAATAATTCCAAATATACCACCAGAAGAGTACGCCATACCACACATAGGCGAATGACATAGTGGAATCATTCAACAAATTCCTAGAGAATGTAAACACAAAACTATGCAATGTCAGAAGAGATGACTAGGACTTAATAATTTATGTGGTATTATGGGCATATAGGAAAAAAAACAATAAGTTGACAGGGAGAACACCGCTCAGGTTGGTATACATAAACAAGCCAGTAATGTAGATGGAATTTATTATACCAAGCCTATGCATTGCAACTATCATGGATCTGTCGGATTCAGGTGCAATATAGGAATGACTATCAAAACTGATACAGCTTGGGGAGGATAGTTTTTCCATAGGGTTCCATCAACAAGTGCAAAAGTCCAGGGAAAAAGCATGGAATGAAAAACACATTAAGTCGAAAAAATTCCATGTAGGCGACTTGGTACTAATATATTATAGAAGGT
Organism: Picea mariana; assembly: GCA_032191745.1. Lineage (NCBI taxonomy): Eukaryota > Viridiplantae > Streptophyta > Pinopsida > Pinales > Pinaceae > Picea > Picea mariana. The sequence goes on from JASDQU010589537.1 coordinate 93,422, forward strand.
TTATGCAACACCCAGGGAAGTTCCACATGCACTGGTTAGGACCATATGTGATCTAGGAGGTGATAGAGATAGGTGTTACATAGTTGGAAACACTTAATGGATTAGCACTGAAAGATAGAGTGAATGATAGTCGGCTAAAATTCTATCAAGAGGGCCAGCAAGTTGCACAATAAGAAGAATTGCAAAAAAAAAGGCGTGCATAGAGAATGAAAATGGAAAAAGTGCATGGAGGGGAAACTGTGCCAACCGAGGAAACCCGATGCAAAAATGGTCAAGTACGTAGTATTAATTGCACCATCCCACAAGACGAGATAGTTTTCAAGTATGAAAAAGAGATGAAATGATAGTTATTGGTAGATAATAACAAGTCATAAAGACAACAATGATAACAATGCATACAACCACAAGAAGGCCTGGTCATTAAGCCATCTTAAAGGCAGGGAGTAAAGGAAAAACGTCGTTGATACACATTACTGAGTGGAAGTACATGGTGGAATACTAATAGGGTATTTTGAAATAACAAGCCATTAATGAAATCACCTGTCACACTACGGGTGGAGGAGACAGGAGGGAAGGCACGAAGATTAGTGGACAATTGGAAAAAAGGGCACAAAATTAACGAGGCTTGCCAAACATGGGCCATTTTTATTTAGCAGCTAAAACAAAAAAAGAGAAGCACATAGAGAGAGAGCATAGAGAATCAACAACTACCATAGGTGAGTTAAGTACAACAATGGTGCCACCCAAAGCCACATGAGCAACATCAATAGTACCAAGAAAGATTCACACCAGAGCAGTTGCAGCTGAACCAAAGATTGAGGAAACCCTGGGTGCATCCTCATCGGAGCCAAGGTTCCTTAACGATTACATACTACCCAGGAAGGATGATGCCCCACCAGTCACACTACAAAAAAATACAAATTATATGATGGTGACCCCAGACATCCCAAAGGAATTCATCATCGATGAAGATATCCTAGGGAGGGTGCCTCAGCTAAAATATGATAACCATGACATCACTGACGTGGCTAATTTTTATGAACTTGTTCCCCACAAATACTTGGAACTCTAGGTATACCCACTCATAAAGAATAACAACTTAGTTACCAAAGTTTGGGCTAAAGGACTGGAGCAAGCAAGCCTCCTCAGCCTGCTCGACATCCCACACTTTGGCCGCAATAATGAAGTTAATGTCTGTGTCAAACTCCTCCTATATTTTGTGCATGGGAGTTACATGTGGATGGATGATCCAAATTTTATGAGCATAATGAAGTGAATACCTCTTATTATTATTCTTAACACAGAAACACAAGTATAACAAAGATACAATAAAATTGGTTTCTATTCAATAAGAAAATGTGTTAAAATTGTAAAATGCAAAGGAAAGCAAACTCTCTATAATGGTGACGTCTTATCTCTGAGAGGAGATGTGAAAAATGCACTCATTCATAAGAATATGGTTATAATGAGGCTCTCCAAGCCTTTTTACAATAAACAGGAATTCCAAAACCCTAGACATCCAAAAACCAAACCCTAGGAGATGAAGCGCCAAAAGTCATGTGGGCCCTGTTGGGGTAAGTTAGTAAATCAACTTCCTAGGGTCGTAACTTTTGGATACGATCTTCATTTTAGGTGCACGATATTTTTGATACTGAGAGGGGGGTGAATCAGTATCAAGTACAATTTTAAAAAAAAATTCAACTTATACTTAAACCATTCAATTATATCCAATGAGAAATGAACAATAGTATAAGAGTTACACAAATACACCACAATATGCCATGCACAATATATGAGAAATAATCAATAGTTATTGTTCAAGGGAAGTAATGACTTCCAAAGTTAGCTACAGCTTCTAAATGTAAAGGGAGGGATAAAACTCCAAGAGGAAGATACAATCCTCCAATATCAAGAGAGGGTTTAACTCTCCATCCTTGCCCCTTCCTTCCACCCAACGATATATGAAAGATAATAAAACTTTACATTAAATCATCACCATCAACCAACCATCACATAGAACCTGATAATGCTTCCTAAGGATTCTTCAATTTATGCAATTCTTCATTTCTTGGAATACTTTGATCCTGTAGATAATATTACTCAATGTATTCTATGAAAATTCTCCAAGTTTCACTCCTTGAATCCTCTCCAAAAAGAAGTTATAGAGAGAATGGTAGACCTTGTTCAATTCTAGTCTATTCAGGAGATCGAACTTGTAAAGAATGCCCCGTGCTCAATATTTAACATCAGATTCTGAAACTCGCAAAAACAAAACTAAAGTCCGTACTGTTTCCAATTAAATTTTTCCCACTTCATTTGGAATCTCTATGAAGAAGTTATGACTATTTTACCCGGAACACCTGTTTATTGACTAGCTTCAGTACTGGTCAAAAACCCTATCTTCCACAGAGTGTATCTACATAATTATAGCGAATCAAGAGCTGAAAATTTTACCATAGGTACCTTGATATGTCTTCTCAATACCATAGCAATTTGACCATCTGAATCATTCTAGAAAAAAATTTATAGTGAAAATGGTAAGATGACCTAAAAATAACATACCTTAGAACACATCACCAAAAGACTTCATCCTCCCTTGAAATCCATCCTTCTTTACTTCTGATTTAATTTGAAATTATACTTTTGTATCAAATGAATGTATAATGATATTTATT
>JASDQU010589538.1:2751-15577 GCA_032191745.1 Picea mariana
ATTGGCATTGTCTCAAGGTGAGTACATAGAGAAGGCGTGGATAGGTTTAGAATGCATAATGAAAAACTAGTTAGTACATCTTTGGACAACCATTTCAAATTAACCAAGGAAATGTATCCCAAGACACAAGAGGAGATAGAATACATGTCTAGGGTTCCTTATTCATCAACAGTTGGAAACTTGATGTATGCTATGGTTTACACAAGACCAAATATTTCACATGCAGTGGGAGTTGTGAGAAGGTATATGAACAATTTTGGTAAAGAACATTGGGAGGAAGTAAATTGGATTCTTAAGTATTTGAGAGGTACTAGTACTCATGCATTATGTTTTGGAGGTTCAAACACTATTTTATAGGGATATGTTGATTCAAATATGACAAGTGACAAAGATAGTAGGAGGAGTACCACATGGTATGTTTTTACTATAGGTGGAACAACAATAAGTTGGATTTCAAAATTGAAAAAGGTTGTTACACGTTCAACAACAGAAGTAGAGTATGTTGCTGCTATGTAGAGGCTAGTAAAGAGATGATTTGGTTACAAAGGTTTATAGAGGAATTGGGAAAGAAGTAGGAGAATAACAGGTTGTATTGTGACAACAAGAGTTCCACTCATTTTGCAAAGAACTCAACCTTCCATTCTAAGACTAAGCACATACAACTCAGGTACCATTTCATACGATCTTTCTTGGAAGATGGACAATTGAAGTTGGAAAAGATACATACTAGCCAAAATCTTGAAGACATGTTAACAAAGGTAGTAACTAGGGAGAAACTGAGTTCTTGCTCAGTCTCAGTTGGTCTTCAAGCATGAAGGTGAAGATGATAAATTTTCCAGTTCCAAGGTGGATCATAGTCCAATAGGTACATAAGTAGTGGAGTTATTGTGATTAGTCTCCAAGTAGGAGATTGTTGGTTGTGGAGTCTGATTATCTTCCTAATTCATATGCAGGTCAAAGAAACTGCAGGATATTGTAATTTCATAGTCAATATGGACTGTTCATTATAAGGTTGCAGATATGACGATAGAAGTTATGTTAGGGTTTTTTTCCCTAGAAGGAAATCCCATTTTATGAGGGAATTGTATTGCGGATGTGTATTATTGCGAATATTGTATTCTTAGAGAGGAGACTGTGAGAGAAAGAAGAGGAAGTTATAACAGCTGTGATGTAGGTTGTATGCCTTCATTTTTCTAGATAATGAAAGGAAGGACCTGGAAAATTTCTATGGTATTGGACGTATAAGCCCACATTGGGTGAACCATGTATATTTGTGTCTCTATTGTATTGTGTATCTTCTGTGTTTTATTTCTGCATTTGTTTTATTTTATTTCTCTGTGATCCTATTTTTCTAACACATCTCAGTTAAAGGTATCCAAGTGGATCCAACAAAAGTAAAGGTAATATTAAACTTTCCAAATCCAACCTCACAAAAATAGGTACAAAGCTTCTTAGGATATGCTGGTTATTATCGTCTCTTTATTGAATAATTTTCACAAATTGCTCGTCCATTATTTTCTTTCCTTACAAAATATTATGAGTTTTCATGGATAGAGACATGCCATCATGCACTTGAAAAAATGAAAACTAAAGTGTCCAAAGCTCATATTTTAGGAGGGTCTGACTTATCCCTCCCGTTTCATATTTCCATAGACACATCTGATACCACTATTGGAGTTGTTCTAGGACAAATGGAAGGAAAGGATCCATATGCAATCTACCACATCAACAAGAACCTTTCACCCACAAAACTAAACTATATGGTAACAGAATTTTTTTTTATTGTGGTAATACATGAAATTAACAAATTTCGACATTACATCACAGTATATCTAGTAATATTACAGACTAACCATGTTGCCATAAAATATTTAATGAAAAAACCTATAAATAATGGCAAAATCACCAGATGGTTTCTTTTACTACAAGAATATGATATAACCATCTTGAATAAACCTGGAAAAGATTATGTAGTGGCTGATTTTATTTCAAGACTTGCATATAACAAAAATGGACCACCTATAGAAGTTTTTTTTTCTTGATGAGCACCTATTTGTGGTTTCTACTAACTCTCCTTAGTTTCCAGATATTGCTAACTACTTGGCTATAGGAAGACTACCACGTCATTTATCTCCAAAGGAGCAACATAAGACCATCAAACAAAGTTGGACATTTTCATGGATCGACGGTTGCCTCTTCGACACATGATTGGATATTATTATCAGAATATGTGTTCAAGAAGATAAGATCCATAAGATCTTGAAAGCCTTCCATGACATCCCATGTGGGGTCCACTTTGCAGGCAAGAGTACTGGGTACAAGGTAATTCACCAAGGGTACTATTGGCCCACTATATTCAAATATTTGAAGGAATATGTAAAAATGTGTGATCGCTGCCAACACATGGGAAGAACGGTGAAATCAGATCAGATGTCGTTACATCCACAATCAATATTAGAAGCCTTTGTTGAATGGGCCCTAGATTTTGTAGAGCCAATCAATCCCTCCTCTCACCATAATTCCTACATCCTAGTATGCACAAATTATGTCACAAAATGGATGGAAGCCAAGGCATTCTCAACTGCAACAAAACAAGTAGTAGTAGGATTTATTCATGAAGAGATCTTCACCAGATTCATACTACCTCAGGAAACCATTACTAATGGAGTAAAATAGTTCAAGTCAAGGCTCGTCAGATACTTGATGGAAAAATACAAGATCAAACACATGGTTACTACACCATATCACCTGTAGGACAATGGACATGTATAGGGGACAAACAAAACTCTTGAGGCCATCATCACCAATACCATCATATTACACCTCAAGGATTGGGATGATACACTACCTGAAGCTCTATGGGCCTATCATACAACATGGAGAACCACTATTGGCTGCACCCCATATGGATTGGTGTATATAAAGAGAGTATTGCTACCAATTGAAATATACATCTAGACACTTAGAACAACCATACAACTTGGAATGTGTAACGTCCCCGACCCTCAACCTCTAACAACCTTATCTTTTAATTCATTGCTCTAATACCAATTCTGAAACATCCCCAACCACTAATAACTGGGCCATGCTACCTCATAGAAATAACAATCATCATATGCATATAAATATAACATAAACATACAACATATTCTATTAATACATAGATTAATGCAGAAATAATAGTAAAAGCATGCATGCAATATTCACAGTCAAAACCCATAAATATAATAGCCTATACAGGTAATACTTATCCATATAGTATGTACAAATACACATCATGTAAATGAATAGAGAAATGGGTACTTATATTTTAATTAAAGTACACCAACTGCATGCAGACCTTCCATGAACCTCCCAACCATAGACCACGCTGCTCATCACACTCAGCAGTGGATCACCCTCAATCTGGGACTAAAATCCACTAGGAAATGGATTCCTAGGATTGGGGAGGACAAAAGGAAAGTCACACAGAACAACATGAAGGATTTTATCCCAGGATCCACTTACGCCCACAACCCATAGAACCTCATTCCCCACACACCTGTTCCACCCCAGGAGGGTACACCTTCACTATTACAACTCCATTGGCTACTACACCTCCCTTTCCTTGGGCTTCAACAACAAGCTGGACCGAAAGTCTCAAAGTACCGTAGCTTCTACAAGACTCCCTTTAGGAGAACTCATTTCCCCAACAAACTCTCTCACCTAGGGAGAGTTGCTCACATGCCTGAAAACTTGCTTCTTCAATCCAAATCTTATGTCAAATGAACATGGGTGATGTCAACAAAAGAATTCAATCAATGCACAGGTGATGGTAACAACTGAAGACGAGTAAGGACACACAATATGGCAACAAGCTAAGCTCAACCAAGGAACTGTGTTGGCAACAACAACCAATCGCTAAGACACAACATGTGCTCAGGCACAATACATGTGTGCCGGGCTTCACGGGAAATACACAGGATAACTCCAGTATATCTGCAGGTTCTGGGATCTCTCTATCTTAGTACATGATTTAGTGGGGGGTATGGAGAACTTCTAAGGTGGCTACCATCGTGAGAGTACAGACCGAAATGGTGAAGGATGGTGAGAATCATGAGAAGGGTGAGATTCGTGAAGGACACAAGAAGGGTGAATGTGAGAATGGTGAGGGAACCCCCAACGAGCTGGCTTTCCCATCTATAAATTGCATGTGCCCAGGTTGACACATTTCTCCCTAAAGCTGCACGAGATCCAATTAACACTTGTACCCTTTCCCCAGGAAATTAGGACAACACAGTTAAGTCAAACCTTAGCCTCTAGGAAATAATAATATAATATTATTTCTTTAGAGGTAAGCCCTCTAGATTAGTCCTTATTCCTAGACACTTATAGCCCCTTCCCTACCTAGTGGAGATTAGTCCCCCATAACTCTTTCTTCATGGAGGGTCTACACGCAGCGATGTATAATTTTATTAATGATCTGCATAATTACATATACAAAACAGGCTCTTGGCCTTATCATCCTAGGATCTCTGCCCTAATACACACACAATCCTACTAGCTTATAATAACTCGACTCACCAACCTATCAAACATGTTTACAATTCATAATTACAACTGGGGTTCTACCTGGGGATATTACAATCCACTTCCCTTATTTTTGCACTGTCCTCAGTGCAACTTGTTTATACATATACAATTCAAAATTCTTCAAAAAGCTCCAAGCTTAAGCTATTGGAAGCCTGTTATCCACCTAGTGCTCTACTTTCAAGCACCAATTATGGTGTTCATACTACAACTGAAATTCAATTTCTCTATTCCATAGAGCTGCTATGGGAAAGCATTCAGCTCATTGTTCCTTGTTACATGCTTCAATTAAACCTCATTGAAAGCACCGACTAGTTGTAGATCCACGACATTCCACCCGACCTGAGATATCACTGTTGATAAACTCTTAGCCGAGGCTATGACTCTGTAGATGTAAAAACTATGCTCATACACCTATTCATTCAGAAGCAACATTAGAACATATATAAATATATATAGACAAGGAATTCTAATAACATTATAACCTGTATACAAGATACACAACATACAATGAATAGATAATTGATACTTATATTTTGATTGAGAATACCTTGCACCCCTAAGTAGGGCTATGATTCCATCGGGGCAATGGCTTTCCAACATAACCATGGTCCACCATCCATATCAACATGGTCTAGGCCAAGGTACAAAACCTCATAAACACTCCAACCAATGGTCTCTCATTCCCCACATGCTTGTCCCACCCCAGGAGGGTACACCTTCACTATCACACATTCCATCAACTGTTACACCTCCCTTTCCTTGGGCTTCAACAACAGGCCGGATCAGGAAGTCTTAGAGCACCGTGGCTCCAAGAGTTCCAACTACCCTCATAGATTTCCAGTCAACATATTCCTCGAGCTACTCTTTGTAGCCAACATTCTAACTTTAATCAAAATCATCTCATCTGAATCACCCACATGCAGTGATCATGAGAGAGCATAAAATAATTCATTTAGGAACTCAAACTTAGTTCAAAAGGGAATTCAATTTTTTCGCCAAAACATGAAATTCTATTTCATACTTCTTCTTGGATGTTGTCATATTAGGAATGCTTCATCATACATACAACCAACAAATTGTCAATATTTCTTGTACATCATAATGAAATTGCAATATGTACAAAACCATATGCAGTGATATTAGAATTGTCTGCACCTATCAATTCAATCATAATTACCAAAAAAATTAATAAAATAGAATGACTCATCATTCTATGCATATGCATGTTCATAATTAATATCTGTAAGTTCATTACTTCTTTTTTTGAATAAGAATTTTTTTGTATTTAGTATTCATGTGACTACTTGACTTGTAACTTCCCTGTTGCAATATCTAAAAACTCCTGAAATGTCCTCAACTTCATGGTTAACAACATTTCAATTGTTAGTAGCAATTATTTCCATGCAATAATACATTTTCATGTACGTACAAAACACATTCAACAATTGCATTTAGTATACAATTCTACCACTTACTATGCATGAGTGCAATTCTCAATGCATACGTATTCAATGCACCTTGCATTGAATTACATAATGCTCTTTATCTTAGTCATGTATCTCGCCATCCATAAGTTGGAATTCTGGCCAATGTGTTGACACATTCTCCACACACTTCCTATTGTCTTCCCAATTAATTGGATGTCTTCCTTTTCGACCCGAACACTACACCAATAATATAATTCTGTGGTGTTCATTAGTTTTAGAAAAAAGGTTGCAGTCTAAGTTTTATTTAAAGGTAGGAAGCTTTTAGTACCTGTGTGGATCATAACCTTTCCATATTCATACCTTTCCATATCCAACCATGTACTGGTCTCATACATGAATATCTTACTAGCATTAATTCCTATAACAAGTTCTTATCTTTTATTTCTTTGGTTATTACCCCATAACCAAATTAACACGAAATTCTACAATGTTAGTGTGTGCATTCAAAAGATAAAAAGCTTTGAATTAATACAGGCCTCCAACCTTTACCACATCCAGTGGTATGTATTCAAATAATATAATCTTGTGATTTTATGCTGAGGAAATTCTTACCTAAATTCCCTTCAACAATTATGCAATAAGAGTAAATAAAAACTCATACCTGTATGAATGGCATTAATAAATTTTATACTACTTGAATGTATGATGGCAGTAGAAGCTTTCATGCTTCTTTTATCAAACCTACAACCAACCTTCAACTTTTTGTTGCTTCCTTCCATATGTAACATCACCATCAACAACACTTGCAACATGAAAGAATTATTTTTTTGCTTATGGTTGTTCAACCGACCCTAATTCAACTGTTGCTACCGCAATTTCAACAACTTCTTTCTCCCTGTATCATATTTCTTGTTGTTCTCAGAGTTTTCACTTCATCCTAGATTCTAAAATCTTCTTGTGCTCTCACTGTAATCATTGTACATGATTAGTTATGACCTGAGTACTTTCTAGCCAAACCACTCTTGGCTTCTTTTGCGTTTATAGTCCCAAACTAAGATGATATTAACCTTTAGCTTTCATTAATTTCCTGGATCCAACTATCCCAAATCGTACTTAGATATATTAAATCCCAAACCAAGTTGTTTTATAGACTCTGGATTATTCAACATCCAGTTACTCTTCAGGACTGAACTTCTTCAGCCCTTTCTCGACGAAATACTTTAGTACTTGAGGTTTTCTTGTACTCTCCTCTTCTCTTTTCCAACTAGCTTCAAACTTGGCTTACCTATCCAATCTCTATCATATTGTAAGAATACACATATGCCTCTTTTGCTAGCTGCATATAATTAACTGAAAGTCCTTCTTTTAGCTTACTGTCATAGATTCAAGTGATACCTCCAACCTCTTGGGTTGTCACTTAAGATGGATTATTGTCAGACACCATCTCCTCTGTATTCAAAACCATGCATAGAACCTTTTTCTTCTTCCTGGTTCCTTATTGATTTCTCTTTAGAAGTCATTTCACTTTTAAATTATTCTTGACTTGATATCTCCATGCTCTTGTGGAAATACCTTCACACCTTTGGAGTGCATAAACAATCCTCTACTATTCTAGCTTTCCTCTCGGGAGTGTTGACATGCATTCCTATTAGCTTGATATCTATCTCACAATTTCTTCTTCCATTATCTTAGGATGTTCATGAACTTGACTCCATCCAAGAGTTTTTCCTTGTCTACTTTGCATACTTGCCACCACATATTATGCTAATATTAATTTTCAGCAGTCCATTATTATTTGGATTACTCTAATCCAACTCTTGCATGACCCAATTATATTTCCAGTAATGTTCTATGAGTAACCTTCGATAATTAACACTAACTTCTTTCTTGAGAAATTTGATTTATCCTTTTCATGACTGATCCTATCAGCACTGGTATTATCTTGATGAATTATTACTTTCTCATGTTTTAACCCATCTAATTTTTAAACCTAACATGCATATTCAACTTCTTTCATGCCATATTTGATGACATTCATGCCATGGAGGATGACCTTTCACTACGTATTCTGATAATAATAATGGAGGTGCTATCTCCAATCTATAGGACTGCTCCTTGGAGATATTTCCAGTTTCTCCATCCATACATCTCATCCTTCTTTATCAAAATACTAGCATTCTGATATGTATCAATCTGTGTATATTAGACCTTCCCAATATATACTTCTTTATATTAACATTCTTTAGCACTTTTTCTGTTTTAAATGTAACCATTACATCTAAAAATGGGCGTACAACAAATTTTTGTTAGCTAGAACCACGGTATACCATTTTGGTATTACATGCACAATGTTTCCTTCTATGGTCACCAAAATATTCATTCTAACTTCCTATGATCTAAGTTGTTCACTCCTCAAATATGGATGAATACCCATAATCCTATTTCCAAGACCTTTCCAATGACTTCTTCCTTGCTCAATTCTGAGTTTTGACCAGAAAGTTATGATCCTTTAAAACTTGTTCTTTTTCTCTGATGCACTTCTTGTGCAACGATCTCTTTTCTCTGAGCTAATGGCTCTTAGATATTTTATGGACCCTACCATAAAGTTCCTAGGTCTTCAATGCCTCCCTTGATGTAGGTCCAAACCAGATGAAACCCACAGGCTTCCTTCCTAACCCCTTTTTCCTTCTTTAACACAGTTTTCGAGCACTAGCCCCTTTTCTTTAGCCCTTAATTTTCATGTGACCATGGGTTGTGACCTGGTGCTATCAGATAGGTTCTTATCTGGAGCCTTGAGAGCTTCGAGGCTCTGGAAATTCAAGATTCAGAATCTCTTGCTACTTCATGCCTCAATTCTCCTAAACACTGAATTGGTGAACACTCGAAGTGGGGTGGATCTATGGTCCATTTCTCCTCAACAACTGACGACTGGGATTTATTACGGAACTCTGGGCTTCGGAAGTTATGGGATGTCCATACTCTCCAACCTTATAGAGTGCCCACTCTTCGGACTGTGGTATCTGTTGCCACGTACCTTCTCCTGATCAACGGTTGAGATTAACTCCGACCTCCAGGAGTTCTCGACTCAATACAACTGCAACACAATTCCTCCAGAGTACCAAGTCTTTGAACCTTGGAATCTGACACCATGCTTCCTCTGTGATCAATGGTCAAGATATAATCTAGAATTTGGGCGTTCAAGAGTCCTTGACCTCGACTACTTATACCTTGAATCCTTTGGAGTGCCAAGTCTCCAGAATAGGAGATCTACTGCCATGTGTCCCCCCTCAATCAATGGTGAGGATTCACTCCACTCTCCAGAGCTTCAGGAGTCTTCAAACTTTAACAATTCTTGGCCAAGTTCAGTTGCTTTGTGAAATCCATCAAGGGCCCGACCGACCATTCTCGAGGGAAGTGCCGCTTGGAGGAATACTAGAAGCTGACACATGGCCCAATCAGGTGGGTGACACATGTCACATTCTAACTGTCATAATCAATATTCGAAGGGTACATAAATCACTGCCACATGGTACACATCTCGGGTGTCCATGTCATCTCAGGTGATGTCAGCAAGTCACATCACTTCAGGACTTCGGGGCTCCAAAACTTCGAAACTCTGAGACTTCAGAAGATTTTACAATTGCACACCTCAAGTCTTCCAAACTTCGAACTCTCAAAATTATTAACCTTCCGGGTCCACATAGTACAACTTTCATCAATTAAGGTGGTGACACATGGAAGACCTAGGTAGTTCCACGTCACCCTAGGTGACATCATCTTTCCATGTCATACTTAGTGCTTCAGGACTTCCAGGATTTCCCGCCTTCAACATTTTCTCCAAGCTGCCGAACTGCTGAATTGCCAAACTGGTCCACTTCACCCTTGGTGACGTTACTTTGGTGCTCCAGGACTTCGGGGATTTCCTGGCTTTCATCCAACCAAAAACCATTCTTTCAGAGTGCTGAAACTTTGAACCTTCTTAATCTTTGGACACATATCCATTGGAATATACGGTCCAGATTGGTTATGGATTTCAGAACCTCAATAGTTTTCTCTGCTTATAACTTTAAAATGGCCGGAGGAGTGAAGTCTGAAGGGATTTTGTGCCTAACCTCTGTGCATATTTTTCCATATCTGACGGCTGGAAAACATTGGCCTTTCGCCTGTGCAGATCTTATGACCCAAATTCAAACCTTACGGTTCCAAACCCACAATTGTTGCAAATTCCTTCTCTGTTGCCATTCCATAAAACCGTTATACTTGCTGAGCTTCATAACATGGCCAAGGTATTCTCTTGTCACCTAGGGACGCTCTGAACCTCAAATTTTGTCCCTTTCGACAACAATTCACTCTGAAATCTTGTCTCGTTAAACACTAACATGGTCCATCCAGGATCAATGTCGAAACCATGGCTCTGATACCATTTTGTAACGTCCCCAACCCTCAACCTCTGCCGGGCAATGCTACCAAACAACCTTATCTTTTAATTCACTGATCTGATACCAATTCTGAAACATCCCCTGCCACCAACGACCAGGACATGCTACCTTATAGAAATAAAAATCATTATATGCATATAAATTTAAACATAAATAGACAACATATTCTGCTAATACATAGATTAATGCGGAAATAACAGTAGAAGAATACATGTAGTATTCACAGGAAAAACCCATAAATATAACAACCTATACAGGAAATACTCATCCATATAGTATGCACAAATACACATCATGTAAATGAACATAGAAATGGGTACTTATATTTTAATTGAAGTACACCAAATGCGTGCAGACCTTTCACGAACCTCCTAGCCATAGACCACACCACTCATCACGCTTAGCAGTGGTTCACCCCCGAGATGGGACTAAACTCCATCGGGAAAGGGATTCCTAGGGTTAGCAATGACAATAGGAAATTCGAACAGAACAACAGGAAGGATTTTATCCCACTAGCCACTTACGCCCACAACCCAAAGACCCTCATTCCCCACACACTTGTTCCACCCGAGGAGGGTACACCTTCACTATGACAAGTCCATCGGCTACTAAACCTCCCTTTCCTTAGGCTTCAACAATAGTCTAGACCAAAAGTCTTAGAGTACTGTAGCTACTACGAGACTCCCTCTAGGAGAACTCACTTCCCCAACAAACTCTCTCACCCAGGGAGAGTTTCTCACATGCTTGCCAACTTGCTTCTTCAATTCATCTCTTATGTCAAACAGACATAGGTGATGTCAAAAACAGAATTCGGCCAACTCATAGGTGATGGTAACAATTGAAGATGGGTAAGGAAACAAAATATGGTAGCAAGCCAAGCTCAGGCAAGGAATTGCGTTGGTAGCAACAACTAATCACTAAGACACAACACAGGCTCAGGCACAATACAGGTGTGTCGGGATTCATGGGAAATACACATGATAACTCTAGTATATCTGCAGGTTCCGACATCTCTCTATCTCAGTACATTCTTCAGTGGGGAGTATGGTGGACTTCTAGGGTGGCTACCATTGTGGGAGTACAGACTGAAATGGTGAAGGATGGTGAGAATCGTGAGAAGGGTGAGAGTTTTGAGGTACATGAGAAATGTGAATGTGAGAATGGAAAGAGAACCCCCAATGAGCTGGCTTTCCCAGCTATAAAATGCATGCGCCTAGGTTGACACATGTCTCCCCAAAGTTTCTTGAGATCCACTTAACACTCGTTCCTTTTCCCTAGGAACTTAGGACAGCATGGTTAAGTCAAACCTTAGCCTATAGGAAATAATAATATAATATTATTCCTTTAGAAGTAAGCCCTCTAACTTATCCCCTATTCCTAGACATTTGTCCCCTTCCCTACCTAGTGGAGCTTAGTCCCACATAACTCTTTCTTTGTGGAGGGTCTACACGCAACGGTGTATATTTTTATTAATGATCTACATAGTTACATATACAAAATAGGATCCTGGCCTTAGCATTCTAGGCTCTCTAGCCTAATACACACATAATCCTATTAACTTATAATAACTCGGCTCACCAACCTATCAAACATGTTTACAATTCATAATTACAACTGGTGTTCTACCTGGGGATATTACATAATGGACCTAACTGAAGCCCAAAAATAGAGACTCCTCTAGATCAACGAGCTAGATGAAATCCATCAGGCCTCCCTACACTGCACAAAAATCATATAACATCAAAGAGATCATTGGAATGACAAGTTCATTAAGAAGAAGAGATTCGAAGTTGGATATTGGGCCTTATTAGTTGAATCTAGGTTCAAGGATTTCATAGGGAGGTTCCACACCCAATGGCTCGGAACTTACGAGATTGATACTGTATATGAAAATAGAGCCATCAAACTTCACGCCATTGACAATGAGAGAAATCCTCTGATATAAAATGGACACAAGATTTGATTATATCACAAACCATTATCCAAGGAAGCCTTTATGAATAAGATCACTAGTGGATGGCGTTACAATGACCTGGAGATTGTAAACAAGGGGGAAAACCTTTGCTGAATAATTCATTCATGTTCTAAAAGAAGAAGAAATAATAATAATACACCCATGTGTGAAAATCCTTAGGGACATTCTTGGGGGCATGTTTTGTGAAAATTAGCCTATGTCGATGCAAGGCATGCTTAAAAAAAAAAGAATGGCACTTCACAGTTTCATGATGGTTATGTTATAATCCTTATGATGAATTTTTTTTGCGCTAATAATTTTTTTTTCCAGGATATGCAGGGAAGAAGAACAACATTGATGCAACTCCTGTTGTTGCAACTCCCATTGCTGCAACTCCTGTTGTTTCAACTACCATTGCTGCAACTCTCGTTGCT
>JASDQU010589538.1:19869-35983 GCA_032191745.1 Picea mariana
AAGAATAGGGGCCAGGGAAAAAATGGACATCTTGATGTATGAAGGAAACTTAGACGTTGAGGAGATTCTAGATTGGTTTAGAGCTCTCGATAAGTACTTTTTTTATGAAGATATCGAAGAATATAAGAATGTAAAACATGCTGTCACTAGACTGAAAGGGCATGCAGTACTGTGGTGGGATGGACTGCAGGCTGAAAGGCATTGAAAAGGCAAGCAAATAATCAAAAACTGGGATAGGATGGTCGCCAAGATGAAATCCAAGTTTATACCCAGAGATTACTAAATCAATCTGTTTCGAAGAATGTAGAATTTGAGATAGAAGGGGATGACAGTGAGGGAATACGCTGAGGAGTTTTATAGACTCAACATCAGAGAAGGTCATTGTGAGAGTGATGATGAAAAGGTTTCCAGATACATGAATGGTCTGAGATATGACATTCAGGATGAGATGAGCATGGTGAGAATAAGAAATGTGGAAGATGCTTATCAGGTTTCTCTGAAGGCAAAAGAAAAATTACCCCGAAAGCAAGGTCAAAGGGGCAGAGGTAGAATTCAGAGAAGAGGCGAAGAAATAGCCCAGGACAGAGTACAAAATCCCAAGGATGAAGAAAAGAAGCCTCATAATCACCCATAAAGAGGAGGAAGTTCACAGGGAAGAAAATATGCCGATAAGAACACTTTTCCACGAGAAAGAGGCAGAGGAAGAGGTGGTGAAATAAAGTGTTTTGTCTGTGGAAAGATCAAACACAAATCTTTGGAATGTCTTGATAGAAAAAGGGATGGAGGAGGATAAGCTCACATTTCAGAAGCACAAAGGCAAAATGTTGAGGCAGAAGATGCAGAAGGTGAAATATCTTTAATGATGAGGAAATTTCTCTTGAAACCAAAGAAGGAAATAGAGAATCTAGTCTAGAGGAACAGTTTGTTCAAAACTACTTTCCAGACCAGGGATAGGGTATGCAAGGTGATAGTGGACAGTGGAAGCACAGATAGTCTAGTATCCACAGAAATGGTGGAGAAGCTGAAATTGGAAACAGTTGCACATTCGAGACCATATAAGGTTTCGTGGTTGCAAAAAGGACATCAGGTAACAATCACTAAACAATTCTTAGTTGAATTTAAGATAGGGGGATATAGATATGAGATCTTATGTGATGTTATTCCCATGGACGTCTGTCATCTTTTGTTGGGGAGACCGTGGCAATATGACATAAATGTTGGTCATGATGGAAGAAAGAATACGTATACCTTGGAGAAGAATGGTAGGACGCATATGTTGCTGCCAATTGAAGACAAGAAAATGAAAGTAGAAGCAAGCATCACTATAATTCTCATGAGTGGCAAAGAACTTCTGGAGGAAGTCAAGAAAGAAGAAGATATGCAGTTTGTTGTGGTAAGGAAACCTAGAGTCATTTTGACCAGTACTTCGATAGATGATCTACTGGAGGAAATTCAGGAAATGCTTGAGAATTTTGCTGATATAGTGGTGGATGATTTACCTTGTTCATTGCCGTCTATCAAAATTATAAGCCATCACATTGAACTTATACCAAGAGTGAGTTTTCCAAACAAAGAAGCGTATAGGTTGATGCCGCAAGAGAATGCAGAAGTCAAGAAGCAAGTCCAAGATTTGATGGACAAGGGGTTGATTAAAGAAAGCTTGAGTCCATGTGCTGTACCAACAGTGTTAAGTCCAAAGAAATATGGTGGATGGAGAATGTGTATAGACTCGAGGGATATAAACAAAATCACCATCAGGTACAGATTTCCTTTACCGAGGATGGATGACTTGATGGATTGCTTGAGTGGAGAAAAGTTTTTTTCAAAAAATGATTTGAAAAGAAGATATCATCAAATTAGAATGAGGGAAGGTGATGAATGGAAAACAACATTCAAGACGAATGAAGGGCTGTATGAATGGCTTGTCATGCCGTTTTGTTTGACGAATGCACCAAGTACTTTTATGAGATTGATGAATGAAGTCTTGAAATATTTCATTGGAAAGTTCGTAATTGTGTATCTTGATGATATACTGATCTTCAGTGAGACTAAAGAAGAACATATAAAACACCTAACTCTAGTGATGAGGAGGTTGCAGTGAGAGAAGTTGTTTATAAATTTGAAGAAGTCATCTTTCATGAAGAAAGAACTCATTTATTTGGGGTTCGTGATCTCCTCAAATGAGTTGAAGATGGATCCAGAAAAGGAAAAAGCAATCAAAGAATGGCCATTGCTGAGAAATACCTTTGAAGTCAGAAGCTTCCATGGATTAGCCAGTTTTTATAGGAAGTTCATCAGAAATTTTAGTGGAATTTCTGCACCAATGATGGACACAGTGAAGAGAAGACATAAATATTTTCATTGGACGGAGGAAGAAGAGAAAATTTTTAAGCTATTGAAGGAGAAGATAACTGGACAACCAGTTCTGGTTCTACCAAATTTTAGTAAGACATTTCAAGTGAGATGTGATGCAAGTGGATTTGCGATTGGAGCAGTCTTGAGTCCATATAATAGACTGATTGCATACTTCAGTGAGAAGCAGAATGAGATGAAGATGAAATATTCCACGTATGATAAAGCTTTTTATGCAATCATACAATCTTTGAAGAAATGGAGGCACTACTTGGTTCTGAAAGAGTTCATTTTATACAACGACAATCATGCATTACAATTTGTAACCAGACAGGAAAAATTGAACCAAAAGAATGCAAAATGGGTTGAATTTATGCAAAAATTTACTTTTGTTATAAAGCACATTTATGGAATTTCTAACAAGGTTGTTGATGCGTTGAGCAAGAAATGTTTGATTCTATAGGAGTTTCGCGTGAAGACCTTAGGTTTTGATAGCTTGAAGGCCATGTACAAGGATGATTCATATTTCAGGGACGCTTATGAAGCATGTGAGAATCCTGTTCTAAGAGAGAGAAGCCAATGGATTGAATACTTAATCAAGGATGGATTATTATTCAAAGGAAATCAGTTGTGTATCCCGAAGAGTTCTATGAGAGAGAATATTGTAAAAGAAAAACATAGTGGAGGATTGGCTGGACATTTCGTCCATGAAAAAACATTTGCGCAGCTGAACAATTTATATTATTGGCCAGGGATGAGGAAAAATGTCAAGAAATCTGCCAATGAATGTAGAATTTTCCAGCAAACAAAGGGAAAAGACAAAATATAGGATTATATCAACCATTGCCAGTACTAGAGAGGCCGTTTGGGATGTGGTAAGCATGGATTTTGTGTTAGGACTTCCAAGGACACATAGAGGTTGTGATTCCATATTCGTGGTAGTCGACATATTCTAAAAAATGACACATTTCATTCCATGTCATAAAACCACTAATGCAATACACATTGCAAACCTATTTTTCAAAGAATTTGTTCGACTTCATGGCTTACCCAAGAGTATTGTTTCAGACAGGGATACCAAATTTGTTGGTCATTTCTGGAGGCCACTATGGAAAAATTTGGGGATGAATTTATCTTTTATCTCAACATATCACCCTCAGATGTATGGATAGACTGAGGTAGTGAATCGAAGTTTAGGAGATCTTTTGAGGAGTTTAGTAGCTGAACATCACAGTAAGTGGGATTATATTCTGCCACAAGCAGAATTTGCATATAATGATTCACCTAACAGAAGCAGAGGACATATTCCATTCCAGATAATGTATGGAATGCCACCAAGAGGAGTATCTGAGTTGGGGGACTTAGAGAAAAGTGAGTTCATAAGTGCTGGAGCAAAATAATTTGCAACAGAGATGCAATAGTTCCATAGTAAAATAAGAGAATAGTTAAAGAATTCTAACCAGGAATATAAGCATAGAGCAGATCAACACAAAAGAGAACTTCAGTTTGAAGTGAGAGATTTAGTCTTAACACATCTAAGAAAGGAAAGATTCCCAAGAGGAACATGTAATAAGTTGAAGATGAAAAACATAGGGCCTTGTAAAATCATAAGGAAATTCGAGGAAAATGCTTATGAGATATAATTTCCAGATGGGGTAGGAATATTTCCCATATTCAATGTAGCCGATCTGTATCCTTATAGAGCAGATGAAACAGAGGGATAAGAGGATTACAAGGAAGTTCAATGGGTCAGATAGATGCATGTAGCTGAAAAGCCGAAGATGGAAAAGGTCATTGATCAGAGAGTTAGCAAAAAGACCCGGAGAAAGACATATTTTGAGTATTTGGTCAAATGGAAGGGACACCCAATTGAGGATGCCAGCTGCGAAAGTGAAGCGAATATCCTGAAACATGGACAGACGATGTAGGAGCTCATGAATTTTTTAGCCAAAGGAGTATGATGCAGGAGCATCGTAAGCAAGCTAGCAAAGTAAGTGCAAAAGAGGAGGACAACTGGATATGCACCAATGCACATTTTGAAGGAATTTTGAATTTGAAAAGATGAAACATTATTGTAATAGCTGGAGGGACGTAATTTCCCTTAAATGTTTTTGGGGTTGTAACGCAGATCTTGAGCATAGCTCTCATCTATCGGTTGGAGGCATTTATTGTGATAAATGTAAAGTAGTTGTAGACTTTATTTTCGATTTGATAGAATAGAGTTGTAGGAGGGAAAACTCTAGAAAGCTCCCTCGTATGTATTGTATTGTATTGTAGGATTATTCTCATTGGAGAAAAAAAAAGACTTAGAGCTGTAGAGCCGAAGAAAAGAACAAATATTGTAGAATTGGTATGAGCAGATAGCTGTTGCTATTGAACCCATGTACAGATGCACTTGGATTAATATAAGGAATATTTGATCCAATTTTTATGGTGTCTTTGTGAATTCTATTTACATCTATTGAATGGTATGTTTACAGTTAATTTTAGTCTCTATTATGCATTTGTTTCAATGTTTTGTATGTGCATGATTTCATGTTTAATGTATGAAGTTTGTGAGAGGAAGGATATGAATTTCAATTGTTTCTCATCCCAAGAATTCCTGCAAGGAGTGCAGTGAAGGTCTGCAAGGAGTGTGCTGACAAGATTCTGAGTTCACCTCAGAAAAGATCGAGAGAGATATCATTGCTCTCATACCAGCAAGAGTGCAAGTATAGGCACAAAGTCATGCCAGGTGTGTGCAGGCGATTTGAGGTCCCAGAGTTTTCTGACCCAAGTGAGTGGTTGAATAACCCTATCGCAAGGAGTGCACAGAGTATCAAATTTCAAATAACCAGAGGTTATCGTGAGTGCCACAAGGAGTGCATGCAAAGAACCCTTGGAATTCTTGAGTTTGCAGTAGAAGCCAAGCTCATAAGGGATGAATACTTCGAGGGATTCGAAAAAAAGAAGAAGGTTGAATTCACCTCACAGAGGTTGACCCCAAAGGAATTGACGCCAAGTCCTTTGTCTTGGAGCCATTGAAAATCTGAAATGGACGGTGGAATTTCTCAGAGGGAGGAATACTAAAATTCCGTGAGCCGTTGGATCTAGTAGATCAGCAAAAAGGATAAGGTTGATAACCTTTCATCACTCACAATCCCAAGAGGAATAGTATCTGTTGGATCTGGATCAACGGGAGTCGTTGATCTCTTGATTTCAGATCTTGGCATGTCGGAATTCGAGAGTTGGAGCATTGTTCTTGTGTTACACAAACAGTCCCGAGATCACGAAATGCGAATTTGCGACGTGATCATGGCCATCGATATAGGAGAAGGCATAGGACTGTCAGATATAGTTCTAAGGAGAGGTTCCACATCGATTTTCAGGGTTTCATGGATGTGGAGTGTTGGATTTGTATAACGCCAATACCCTCAAAATCACGATTCACGAAATACCTTTTTAGATAAAGGTTATGGTCATGTCAACTGGTCACATAGAGTGGAAGTTCACACCTTGTGCTTGTTCACATAGACGTAACTCCTAAGAAGGACCTATGTTTACAAGTGTGAACATTACAACTGTGAATCAAAGAGCCATTTTGGCTCAAGGGAGATTAAGAACAATCCTTAGACCGAGAGGTCAAGCATAACTTGCTGAGGTAGGGGTGCTGTGCCAGGAAGCCTTGCCTAGCATTAGATGGGCTAATAATAACACCTATAGGTCTTGCGTTGGTTCGGAAACACACTTTGGGATAAATTTGGTCCTTTCAGCTCCTAGACAGTGTTAAGCGCATTGGACGACAGATGGCTATTTTGGTGGATTTATAACCTTGTGCTATTAATGCATAATATTAGTCTTAATGGACGGATAAAGATCTTGTACATTATACATGACATAGAAACTAAAAAAATTAAATTTGGATGAAGCATCAAAGAATGTAGGACCCAAAATTTCATTAAAAAATGCCCTTTGGCACAATTTTTCGGCGTCAGTCCAAGTGATTTTTTCATCCCTAAAATAAGTTAATTGTCGGGTTCTCGCCATTATGATTCCAATGCAACTAATGGAATCAAAATCTGAGGTCTGAAAGTTCCAAAATGATCTTCTAGTATTTCCCATCAGGAAAGCCTCGATAGTCGTGGCCATCATTATAAATGGATCCACTCAAATGATTGAACAACATATTCAGTTATATTGATAGAAGCATTTCTATGTCTCCACGTTTCAAAAAACAACACCTCAATCGAGCATAGTATGAGGAAGTTATGGGTTTTTGAACCCAAGCTCTCATTGTCTCTTTCTAGTTCGACACTTATAATTTTTCCAATTTTGCTTTCCCCAGAAGGAGAAGTTCCCTTTGAATCCTCCGAAGCAATTTAGAATATTTCCCTTCATTTCATCTGATACATATTGGAGGAGTTAGTTCAAACTCCTTCAAATAACTCAAAGGAGTTAGTTCAAACTCCTCTAAACAACTCGGAGGAGTTGGTTCAAACTCCTCTGAGCATTTCGAAGGAGTTGGTTCAAGCTCCTCCAAGCATAAGAGAATTGTCTCTCGTAAATTGACCATAACATTTGACTCGGGATCCGTTCTGCAACTTATTTATACCATTGGAAAGGTATTTTCAAGATATACAACTTTCTATGTATGTGATTCGAGAAATTAATAATTTGTTTTACACTTGTTCTAGTTTGGTGGAGTTAGTTTAAACTCCTTTGAACACAAGAAAACCACGTTTTGTAAAATGGTCGTAACTTTTGACTCGGGTGTCCGTTTTGCGACTTATTTATATCATTAGAAAAGTGTTTCCGAGATATAAAAATTTCTAGTTATGTGATTTGAGAAATTCCTAATTCATTGTAAAATTATTCTTGGTCAAAGTAGTTAGTACTAACTCCTTCGAGCAAATCAGAGGAGTTAGTACTAACTCCTCCAAACACAAGAAAACAACCTTTCGTAAAATGGTCGTAAATTTGACTTGGGTGTCTATTTTGCACGTTCTATATACTATTGGAAATATCTCTTTGAGATATAAAATGTCCTAGTTATAGGATTTGATATATTCCTAACCTATGGTATACTTATTTTGTATTAATATCTGACACCTGGTTGACAACCTTGAAGAACACCATAACTCGACCGTGAGCAAAGGAACCATGAATCGAACTCAGGGAATTTTATAAATGATACTTCAATTATTTTATCCCCCATTTATTTTCATTTAAATTATTATTCTTGATAGTTTATTTTAAGTTACTCTCATCTATTGTATGTTGAATGTTGTCAGGTATCGAGCAAAGGAGGATCACACTCAAAATTCTCATGGTGAAATCTACAACTAAATACGATGGAAGAGTGATAAAAAAATATGTAGGAGTGATGGAGGAGAAACAAATAAAGTATTAGGAAAATGTATGAAGGAGGGATCTAGAAACTCCATGACGATCGACTATCAAACTCAGGACGACTAAGATGCCCCCACACTCGAAGCCAATATTCATGATGCACAAGACACATAGGGCCAGAATCCATGTCAACCCACTAGCTCTAGGAGACAGATTAGAAATGTAACCATTGTCCTTATTGCTCATCATTACAAAGAGGATGAGGACAAACGCTGGAATACGAAAGGTCACCGAGGGAGACAAAAGGCCAAGGGTCTTATTGAACCTCAATAAATACTAGAATAGAACCCAATGAAAGTTATTTTGGCTCTTCAAACATTGTACACCTCTGAACTACTTAGGGAATATAGTGTCAACTAAAATTGAAGAGTTGTCCTAAGAGTTTTCCTGTACTATTGCTGAAACTGTTAATACGGAGAAGCCACCACGACCAACTTTTGACCAAGAGAAGGACTTGCATGTGCTACTATTTTGTCGTGAACTATTTTAAGTAGAATGTTGTCTATTCACATGGGTTGTAAGAGCATGTTTGTCTATGAACTATTCTGATGCAATTTATGTCTTCTTGCATTTTTGTCATTCTTTCTTATTTTACATGTCCTGAGCGAATGAGATGCTAATGTATGTGATATAGTGACTTAGAATATTCTGGTTATATATTCATGTGCATGTGTTTTCTGATTTTATTTCTTCATTTCAACTATCTGGGTGAAGCTACTAGTAGAGTTAGTTTCATGTCACAGATCATTCAATTATGTTAATGCGCTCCTAGCTAGGATAGGTTAGGTTAGTATTAGATTAGGCTCGCATCTAGATAATCTTCATCTACATCTTTTGTTTTCACAACCACCCATCACTCATCCTCATCTGTGTACCAGGCCACAACTAGTAGAACCAAACCAACAATGGCTGCCAGGCCAGAATCCAGATGGGTTCCCTATTCCAAACGATGAGAGGTCTAATTGGGACTTCTTACTAGGGAGAATCCCTTACTATTGACATGCGAATTTGGACACGTCAACAAAATTAGCGCTAGAAGGAGGGTTGGATGACAAGCCTGCCCATGTGGAGTCACTTCATTTAACACTTAACCAGCCCATGGCTCCTCCCAAAACCTCTGTATACGATGACCCTTTGAGACTTCCGAGACTCGTCAAGGCCATCTCAATCAAGATAGTAAATCTCTTGTAAAATCCCAAATTCAATGGTGAAGGGCATGTCTTTGCATTCATGTATCGCAAACGATTTGGCATCGCTTGACGAAATATTAAGATTATACATGACAATGAAACATGTAGATTTTTCATCCTCACATTCGAAGGGAAAATTAAATATCTATTTAATACATTGCCAAAAAAATCAATTCATAGCTGGAAACAATTCATGTAAATATTTATTTTTGATCATAAAAATTATATTTATGACGAACTCATTGATGAACTGGTAGAAATCCATAGGGTAATAAATGAATCTGAGAATAATTTCTTTTGAAGAGTCATGCATATTCACTGTAGATTTCCTGAAAGGGATGAACCCTCAAGCATATAAATAGTTGATTGGTTTTCATATCTCGTCTCTATTTCTGAAGAATGTGATATGAACAATCAAACCATCTCCTATTCACAAAATTAAGATCCGACCACAGATGATATAGAGGGGATAATATTCAACCAACACTCTGATACAACTGCAGTGAAATATTTATCAGTAATCCTAGACCTCGTAGCCCCATAGTGTGAACCATGTAACGATCCCCCTTCTGAAAATCATTATCATATTATGGTCTATGATGAACCTCTTATTGAAGAAATATCATCATCTTCAAAATATGAAGAGCTTCATGAAATGTATACAAATTTGTTCGATAATAATCACACACACTAGCAACCATTTGT
Organism: Picea mariana; assembly: GCA_032191745.1. Taxonomy (NCBI): domain Eukaryota; kingdom Viridiplantae; phylum Streptophyta; class Pinopsida; order Pinales; family Pinaceae; genus Picea; species Picea mariana. Next base: position 29,505 of record JASDQU010589538.1, read on the forward strand.
CTATGATACAATACACTCTTCACAATACTCCTTTATTGATGAAACATTGAATGATATACCAGATCAAGAAGAGTGTCCAACCTTGATAGATCAAGCACTCATCCTTAACAATAATTCATCCGAAATGCGTCCCCTTGAAAGCCCTTTGAAATTCAAATTTTTGGAACATGGTGAATCACAATCTGATTTTGATGTCCCTATTTTTGATGATTACTTTCCAGTCCCAGAATTGAATTAAAGTATCAAACTATCACTCATTGGTCCTATGCAATCTGAGATTTCTGACCTTTATGAACATATGCTAATCACTGAAAATATAAAGTATGTAGGGCACCATGATTTTGTTGATCCTTATGAACAAATCACAACAAACAAACTTCCCATAACCATGCAAAATACAAGAAACATTGAGTTGATTCAAGAACTTTTGTCATCTCAATCTTATTTTGAATTGCATGTTACTCCCTAGGATCAGATACATCACTTATCTATGAATTCAATCCCAATATTACAACAATCCTCACATGATTTCATTGATTTCATAAGAGAGGCTTTGGATCTTTCTTTCACTCAATGTTTCCCTCGGATAATCCACCATTATCTCTCCTCTCAACATGTGAAGTACGTGAAATTTGAACCCATGGAGATATACATTGACAATGAGACACTCCAATTTCAATCGATGATTATGTCAAGTGCTTTTTGTCTTACTTCTAACCCCGGGATGAGAAATACCACCCACTTTGAGACTACCTTACAAAGTATGTTGCATGCAATTTTCATTCACGAGCCTCATCAATTATGTATATTATTGTTTATTTCCTTCCATCAATTATATAGCGATCATTTTAAATTTTACGACACAGTTGAATCTTGGTTGGAGGAATCCTACACGTCTTCATTTCACATGAACAATAACATTGCCAAATTTGACCTGCTGAGTGGAAACTTGCTAGAATCAATTCATCCATTTTTTCAACCCTCACTGCTTCATTCTCTGCAATTGGCCTTCAATGAATATGCGATCGCAGGCTTGGAGTTGCTCGATTGGCTTCACTAGCATTATGCTTACACCTAGACTTATTTCATTTAGTATAGGTTAGGTTAGGAATAAGATTAGCATAATGTTTTTTTTCTTATTTTATGCTTTCATAACTTAGATGTTGATGTCTTTTCCGGTTTTAGCATAGATTTGGTTTTGCTTTGATCGCTTCAATAAATACCACTTGTTGCGATTAGTCTAGTTTGTAGTTCAAGTAACTTTTCATCAAAGATTTCTTGTTTTTCATTCAATCTTTTCATTTTCCTCTAACTAAAAGTTTGGCTTAATCTTGGTTTTCCTCCATATTCAAGAGGAAAGCATGTGAAGGAATTCTCCAAGAAATTCAAGTGCAAAATTCACTTGTCTCAACAACATTTACCTTGAAATTGATAATTGAGTAGTCGGTCACCCAAAAATAATGAAGAATATCTATTGGGGAATGCTTTACAGTTTGGCCAAAATGGAGATAGGATTTAAGAAATTACATTGGTTATTCAAAACCTTGCTAAGGATTGTATATATTGAACATAATCATTGAAGTAATTGTGAATCCTTGATAGGAAACATGCTTATCCTCAAGGAACAAGTCATTAAGTGTCAATATTCATCTAATAATTCAGTCACAATGATCTTTGATCTCACTGATACTGATCAAGCAAAGGTCTCTCAAGAAAACTCTTTCTAAGGAATAATGGGTGATTGTTTGATCTAGATTTATGCAGGAACACAATGAAATACATAAATACACATAAACACAAAGATGCAGCAGAAATAAAACTTCATTTCATTAACAACAAATGACTGAAATATGCTTATAGACAGAATGGAAATAAAATAGCTAGGGTGCTGGTAACTTATCTCTGAGAAGAGATGTGGTGGCTACTGACCTCTAAACTCTGTGTTACAATGAGGCTCAAAGGCCTATATATTATTGAGAAATAATGGAAAACCCTAAACATAAAAAAACCTAACCCTAGGAGATGAAACGCCGAAATATGGGCCCTGTTGGGGTAAATTGGTACATCAATTTCCCAGGGTCGTAACTTTGGCACAATATCTCCATTTGACGCACATGATACATCGTTAGAAATATCTATCCGAGGAATACACTACTGACAACAAATATTGAGTCCAGAATAGACTCATATTCATCGGAGCATTTGATGCCAAAATACGTCATTTAGGGCCTCAAAACGGCTCCGGAAGTTCCGGACTCGAAAGACTGCTAAAAATAGTAAATTGTGCTACAATTAAGGAAAATGAAAAACTGAAAGAAACAATGGTGTGGGTCCAAGTGGAATAGGTGAGTGGCCACCAATATCCACCTGGATCATTGTTAATTCTATAGATATTTGTTTCTTGAAAGGAGAAATTTTGATAAACAAACCAACATTCAAGATCAAGTCTACTCGATCTCCCGAAAATTGGAATGGGTGATACTCATGGAGAAATATAAAATACCTAGACAAATTTAATTGTCATTTTCAGATTATTGCGGTGAGGATTTTTAGAAAGGTTCTTAGAAGTTGATCGTGGAAAGGTATATTCATTTTAAAAGAAAGACAAGATTTAAGGAAGACACACATCTCAAGAAGGTTTGAACTAACCATGAAACATTAGAACTATGGTTAAATAGACATGTCATGCTGTAACATCAGTTCTAGAGCTTGAAGACGTGAAAAGGAAATAGACATGTCAAAAGGCCAAAGCAAAGGAGTTTAATGGATGATGAAGTGGAGCTATGGAAAACCCTTGCCCCCTAAAGCACACGACTCCACAAATGAATTAGAAGTATTTTGAAAATTATGATGAGAGGTGTATTTCTTAGCTAGTGCTAACACTAGAACCCATTTGAATGAATTATCATGACTATTATATTTCACATGGATTAATCGTTTCAAGAAGTTTCAAACTTCTAGCTGGTTAGAGTGTGTGAATATCCTCCAAGCTGCTGGAAACACTCAATCCATAATTTCTCTATCAGTAAACTACATTTCCTAATTACATATTGTTTATTGTCATTCATCTAAAAGGATTGATTTTTCAGTGACAACAAGAAATTGGATTGAATTCATCTTTAAACCTAAATGCATCATCTCTCATAATTCAACATTTTTCTTCCTAGTCTTTCATCATCATTATTTCCCTTCAAAGAAGTTTGTTTCTTCAATTCTGTTGTCTTATGATATCTGATTATATCTCATGATGTACAAACCACTCACCTTTGTTTTTATTTTTACAAGAAACACTTTGGCATTTGAAGTAGACATGAATCCAATTGCATCTCTTTCCTAGCTCATGAACGAAATTAGGGGTCTCTATTTGAAAATGAATCATAACTGTTTGGGATGTTGTGACAACAGTTAAACCATCATTCAACATAGTGGTTAATCAATGGTCATCCTTTCATATTAGCTGGTGAGCAGATCCTATGTAATGGAGTAACCATCCACACACTAAGTATATGCTCTCGTGAAGGGTGAAGTGTCAATGTCTAAATGCTAAAAAACTAAAGGGATATCTCTATGTAGCCAGGGGTAGAAAATATGCAAATAAATCTCAGAAGATGACGATCATCCCCTATCATGATAAAATAAATTCCATCGCTTTCCCCATCCACCGAATGCTAAGCATGCACTAAATAAGATGGGAAGGAATGGAAATGAAAGTTTGAATAGACTCGGGGATGTGCAGATATCTTCGTCAGAGCTATGGACGCTCGTTGGTAGAGAAGCAAGTTATTTTATGCTGTGGTGACTCCACTTGGGCTATAGATTTTTGCAAGAAGTGGAGCAACACTTTAGAGATATCTATATATGCACCTCATGAAAAATATTTATTTATCGCAAACCCATATCAGCCCCAAGATGGAGATACAAACCCGGATTTTTGACACAGTTTAAGGAAATAAAACTCATCATCATTCATCCTCCATATACAAAATATGATATTTTCTAGCCAATATGCAAGCATAACCAGTGATCCCACCACTATGGAATCATTTAGGTAATTGTTACCATTATTCCCAATTTTTTTTTGAACTTAAAAGTAAATTTCATGACCCTCTATATTTTATGCTTATCAGTTAGGAAAGACTAACAGATATTCTGACTTTGCCTAATGTGTCTTCATTTGTTGTTCCCCCACAACACTCTCCCAATTTTCCTATCTTAGACTCTATCCAAGACAAGAAATTGGGCCCCCATTTAATTCTTCCAATCAGAACCCTGACACACACACTCTCTCTCTCGTGCAAATAGCTACGTCCAAGTTTTTCTCACCCTACCTCTCTTTACCACTTCTAGTTACTCCTCAGATCACTTATACCCAATGATCCACACTTCAATGAGTTCCTTATTCCTTCCATGATACATAACATTCTGACGCACACATCCTTCTTTCACCTTTGCATTGACACACCATTGGTTTTATCATCAGTTCATCGTCTACCTCCCTTTGAACTTGGATAATGTGTTATCATGCTTGCCAAACCTCACTAACTCACGTCTTCATCATTGGAGAAATTCACATGATAAATCTTATCTCACTGATATTGGTCACATTATTATATTTATCTCACAGATGCCTTTCACCATCTAAATCACTTCTACTCATGTTGTTGCATCACATAACAATGACACTCTCTCCCTTTCACTTTATTACATTGCTTATTAATGAGGTTCACCTCTTCTTCCTGACACGCTACCCATTGATAAGTTTCCCTCTCTTTTCATAAATGAATTAACGAAAGGATGTCGACTCCTCATCGTCATCGATCACATCGAGGACAATCCGCTTCCTCTCGCCAATGCTGATCATGTTAGCATAGCCCACTTTTTCCATGAGGCTTATCTTGTTCCCCTCCCAGCTCAGATCCCTTATTGTTTTATTCATCAATCAATCTCCTTACATTTCCAATGATTAAACTCTCTTGCCTATATATACAATTGGTCATTAATTTCCTATCTCAACTGATTTGCTTCATATCATAGTCATAATCAAGTTTTAGTGTTCTTAGTGGCTTTCTTCACACAGATGGTACTAACTTGTTTGTTTTGCATTTCTTGGTGTTACAACTAAATATTTATTGTGGAAGCATCTCCTAGAATCATATAAGTTAATAATAACACCTATAGGTCTTGCATTGGTTATGAAATGCACTTTGGGAGATATTTGGTCCTTTCAACTCCTAGACAGTGCTAAGCACACTGGACGTCAATTGGCAGTTTTTGCGGATTTATAACTTTATGATATTAATTCATAACCTTAGTCTTAATGGATGGATCAAGATCCTGTACATCATACATGACATAGAAATTGAAGAAATTAAATTTGGATGAAGAAAAAAAGAACATGGGACCCAAATCTTCATTAAAACATTCTTTTGGGCGCAATTTTCGATGTCCATCAAAGTGATTTTTCCATCCCTAAAACAAGTTAATTTTCTAGTTCCTTCCATTACGATTCCAATGCAACTAACAAAATCAAAATCTGAGATCTGAAAGTGAAAAAACGATTGTCTAGGATTTCCCTCCAAGCAAGCCTCGATAGTCGTGGCCATCATTAGAAATGGATCCACTCAAATGATGGAAAAACATGTTCAATTATATTTATAGAAGTGTTTCTTTGTGTTCTCCGTGTTGCAAAAAATGGTACCTCAATCGGGCATCGTATAAGGAATTTAAAGGTTTTTGAACTCAAGCTCTCATTGTCCCTTGCCAGTTTGACACTTAGAATTTTTTCCAATTTTTCTCTCCCCAAAAGGAGAAGTTCCCTTTGAATCCTATGAAGCGATTCAAAATATTTTCATTCATTTTCTCCGATATATATTGGAGGATTTAGTTCAAGCTCCTCTAAATATCTCAAAGGATTTAGTTCAAACTCCTCCAAACAACTCAGAGGAGTTGGTTCAAACTCCTTCGAGCAGCTCAGAGGAGTTAGTTCAAACTCCTCTGAACATAACATAATCGCCTCTCATAAATAAACCATAACATTCAAGTCGTGTGTCCATTTTGTGACTTATTTATACCGTTGGAAAGGTATTTCCGAGATCTACAACTTTCTTGTTATGTGATTTGATAAATTCCTAATGCATGGTACACTTATTCCATGTTTGAGGAGCTAGTGCTAAATCCTTTGATCAAATCGAAGGAGTTAGTACTAACTCCTCCGAACACAAGAAAACCACTTTTCATAAAATGGTCATAACTTTTGAATCGGGAGTAATTTTTTCATGTTATTTATACCGTTGGAAATGTCTCTTCGAGATATATAATTTCCTAGTTATATGGTGTTAGTGATATTTCTTGTAAGGGGGTTAGAATGCAAAAGAATGGGTTAAAAACCCACTTGTCCTAGGTTTTGGGTAATAATGCGCCCGCGGTAAGCAATGAGCAAGTTCAAGCGGCCACGATTCATGCACACAGATCAACAACAC
>JASDQU010589538.1:47970-58988 GCA_032191745.1 Picea mariana
ATGCCTTCAAAAATGACCATACTTGACCAAAGACTCCTCTTTTGACTTGTCTTTCCCAAAATAGCCTTTGGATTTGATGGAATAATCCACCACCTGTCTAATCCAAAAGGTTTCATTTACTTTTAATTCAAAAATTTCAAATCTGGGCGAAAATCGTGACATTCTGGCCGTTACAAGATTTCCACAGCACGTAGCCTGTGAAAAAACGCTCCTTAGCTGCGGAAAGTGCCACTTTCAACAGCTAACGGGTAAAAAATTCTGCCTTCTGTGCTGTTGAAAGCGGACAGATTTTCAAAATTGAATTTCTCGGTCATAAAAAATCCATTTTTCACATATGAATAGTCGATCGACATCTAGAGAATCTCAGATTTCCAATGGTGTTGTCAAATCTTAATTTGGAGCTCAGGAAGGGATCGAAAAGTTCCCTGCAAGTTTAAGTGTCATTTTTCCATTTGCAATTCAAAAACCCTAAACGAACCTTTGTAAACAATGTCTGATATGGAAACAAAGATTTGATTTGATGTTGCCAACCTGGGAGTACAGCCTCTGTTAGCTGTTGATAATTTTGACTTTCCTCAGCGTGCCTCTTTGTAAGCCCCTGTTAGCTGCGGAAAGTATGCATTTTCCACAGCGCGCCACTTTGTAGAAGATCCTCCTTAGCTGCTTAAAGCATGTATCTTTGACAGTACGCCACTCGAGAACTGATTTTAAGAACTTTTTAAGATTTGACACTTTCAACAGCGCGCCAACTGATGAAACGATCTCCTTAGCTATTGGAAGTGGGCACTTTCCACAGCGCACAATAAACCTTTGAAAACAGGTTAGCTGTGGAAAGTAAAAAATGACAAAAAGGAAGACTTTACAATCCAAATTATTTTTAAGTCAAACCAAAATCTAAAATTTTGCAGCTAGAAGACTCAACAATGAATTGAGGAATCTATCAATAGCCATGCTATTCACCATAAAACCTGACCAAAATGACGGTGCTATTTTGGGAGTTAACATGTAGAAGACTTGGAGACATTAGTTCATAGCCACAAATTTCCTGAGTTGTTGCTACCTTTCATTTGACCAGTACCTATGTGACTTTCGTGATAATGGGAGATCAAATTGTACTCCATTGTATATAGATATCTTCAAATTGATTTTGAGACTGGTTTTACTCAGACTTGTTCATGACTATGACAACCTTTGGCATGTAGCCACCTTTATGTTTCCTATTCATGGCCTTGTACAGTTGTTTGGTATATTTTCACATGGATCTATAGTGTAATTCAAATTGGAAGCCATGTGTGTAAAGGAGGTACATATCGTAAAATTCTCATGAGCAACTAGTTCTTCTAGTTGGGTCCCTATTACTCCACTTCCAAGTCTTATAATGTATTTCAACCATCGCAGATACTCCTCTAACCTCACACATTAGGGGGAATTTTTTATAGCAAGATTTTCCTCACCCTATGAAAACTTGCACATAGGGCCTTTTTCCATTTCCCTATGCAGATTTGAAGTCCCTTTTTTGCAAATCCCAGAGCTAAACACATTATTTCTCCACATATACACACCCTAACTATTGTACAACATCCGTATACACAAGTTTCACCACTACAACCCTCATACATCGGGTTTTGTGCCCAAAATTAAAAAATGGTGTTAGATTTTGATGTCATGTCATGAGATCCATGAACCTTGACCTTCCATATACTGGAAACGTTTCGACTCGACCCGTTAGCTCCACTTGAAGGAGATAAATGGGCCAAATCCGAGCTACGGAAAATAGGAGAAGAATTCAACTTTGAGAGCAAATTTACTCTGGATAAATTATTCACTTCATATTGAGTCTGCATCCCTTTGTCCTTTTAAGTATGAACACATTGTTCAGCCCCCAAGCTCTTCCCTACTTGATTGAGAACCTCATTGTCTCCCTTATACGAGCTTTCCTTTGGTGGAGGATTGAATTGGTGGAGGCTCAACTGGAAGGGACTTATTTTTCTCGGTTTCGAATTGTGCCGACACATAAGTTTGTAATGAATTCACTTCGGTTGATTACATTTTAATATAAATACTCTTTTTTTGTCCAATCAATATCTTGCAAATATTTGAATTGTTATTCCATGGGTGTATTTGTTATGAATGTTGATGGATTATGCCATTGAATGTTCTAACATTATATATTATTACATTATATATTCTATCTCCTAAAAAAACCACACAAACAACAATTGACATAATGGAAACTTAATCGAGCTTAAAATAACTACCAGACAGGTCAAAAACACTACATTATAAGTGCAACATGGAGAGATATGGAGGTCCTAATTGTACCTGTGTATGCAAAGTGTAACCTAATCAATTCTGGGAAACAAAGCTAAGTATGGTAGAATGCTCAATTACAGGCCCATGTATGGTGAAAGATGGAGATCCAACCTGTCCTTAGATTTGCAGAATGAAAACAACACTACAACATTTGTATAGACAAAACAATAAAGAAAAATTAAATTGAATAATTGTTCTCACATACTCACACAAAGATGTCAAATCATTACTCATAGATCTCACATTACACACACAACTCTCTCTTATTGAAAATTACCATACATCTAGGGGACCTTCTACCAAATGCATCATTGAAACATAACAGAGAAGGAAGTCAATGTTGTGATCAAAACATGAAAGTACTTTGTTCACAGGCACACAAAAAATCATAATAATATTCACAATTAATTACAAATATACTTACCTTAGTTGGTTCGATGGGCCCTTGTCGTACCAACAAGGAAGGTCTTAAGAAAACTTACAGTAGAGAATATGTAAATGCAAACATATAATCCACAGTCGTTCCAGAGCCAAACTTACAACATAACTGTTCTTTATTTTATCTCTCTATATCCTATCATCTACATGACTCTCTCTTTTAAAGAGAAGCATTTGTTACAATCCAAGTTTGAAGATAACATAAAATATTTGTGTAATTATTACAATTGGATGATACATCAATTTTTAAGGAAACATTTTCATACTCATGACACAAAGTGCATGAGTGATGAAATGTATTGTGAGGTCCAATAAACAAAGAATGTTTGAACCAACAAAATGCCTTGGAATCATCAAGAACAATCTTGTTCCAATGACCAAGCTTGGGAATTCAGAATAGGTACTAGACGCACACAACTACATAACTTCGTACCAGATGCACATAGTCATACAATTCATATCGGACGAGTGTAAAAATCGGTACCGAATGCATAGAGGCATACAAGTTGGTACCGAATGAGCGTAACAAACAAATACCAAACGATCTCAGCAACAGGTACCGGACGATATCAACAATGAGTACTAGATGATCTCAACAACGAGTATTGGATGATCTTGACAACAAGAACCGTTGTCATGAATTATGCTTGAACCATCCAAAGTAATTATAAAGTTCTTGAGAAACAAATATTCAATCCTAAGTATTAACAAATCACCATAAATTATGATTAAGGATCAATTACCTCATAGGAACACAATAATTGTTTAAAGGGCATGTCTGATGAAGAAAATAGGCAGAAAGTGCATCAATATTAGGAAAAATTGGTCAGGATATGGGAAATATAAGGTAATTTGAGGTGACAAAAAGGAGGCTCAACAATGACCCCACCAAACAAGAAAGGAGCATAAGGAGGCATTGTGCCCCCAGACCCAAAACCAGGATTTACATTAGATGTCAGAACATAGGATGACAAGTGCAAAGTCATATCTGGCATACCAAAAGAGAAAGGATTAGAGGCCCAAGGCATTGAATGAGTACTATGATTCAACATACCACTCAGAAATATAAAAGGATTTGACCCCATGGACTGAGAAAATACCATGGGATGGGTAGCATTAAGTGAGGGATTCTATGAAATCTAAACAACAGATGATGAGGGACTCGAGGGGACTCCACTAATCATATCGGAGGACAGTTTCGAAGGGTGCCCTAACACATTCATATATAACTTAGTATTCATGGTAGGATGATCGTGAGTCTGAGCGATAAAGACATATGTACCACCTTTATTAACTATGCATTGTTTAGGAGGTGGATTCGGTAACAGAACAAACTGTGGTACTTGACTCAAAAGAATATGAGACTAGTGGGGAGGTTGGTCTTTCTCAAAAATGACTCATAACTTGCAACTAAAAAACAAAATCCTAAGGCCACCTAATAAAAAAAGATCACACTCCTAAATAAAACTAAATGTTAATGCATAAAAACAAGATATGATGGATGAAGGGACCTCTCAAACTAAATAAGGTATGCATCTCCCAGGAGGGGATGCGAATATTGAACAATAGAGTGGAGGTAAAAAAATCAGTTATAAGGACCCTCATGGGCTTCACAGTGCATTCGGTCAGATTCCTCGAGAGAGAAAATATTCCATAAAGTCGATGTGTTACTTGATCCTTATCTGACTTAGGGTACATGTAGAATAACCCCTGTAAGCAACCTATGTGGATACCTAGGTCACGAAAATAAATTCACCATGGTATAACCAATGATCGGTAGAGAATTCGCAGGTCTGATCCACCATATGGGTAGGGTAGAAAATCCCGAAGTCTCAAAAGCACCACATCTCAAGTAGATAAAGGAACTAGTGAAACTCCCAAATATGAATAGAACCTAGAAATATCTTAGACTCTAGGAAGGTATTAGAGGGTTATGTCTACAACTAACTTCAGACAACCTCATGCTTAACTCCAGTGTGAGTGGGGCCTCCTGAAGACACCAATTACACAATGGGTTTCACCACTCCCTGGTTAGACACATACATTGAGTTTTATAGACTTGGAGAAGTTTACTCACAAAATCCTATTCCAAGGACCTAGATCCTAATCTTGTTTGTGTACTCTGAAAAACAAAATCGTTTCTAATCAATTTTAATTATTCAATGTTAATTTTAGTGGCTTCTACTTACTCAAGAGGTGTGGTCGTGAAACTGATGGTATTATGACTCAACATATATAAAAAATAAGAAAATGTAAAAACACTGCTAAGTACTAATCTTGATTTTCAAAGAAATTGTATGCTTATAATGTTGTTCTTAGGATGAAATATCTCCAATTTCAATGAACTGAAATCTTTCCTAACATCCAAAACTCATGTAATGCATACAAAAGTGCAAATTTGATGTAGGATCCCCCTCGCTCTCCTTGGGGCTCTGCGACCTCTTGGTCAAGGATCTTCAAAATATTGAATCGAATTGGATCTTCGGTCCTTCAATAGACCTTAAACAAATGAAAAAAAGGTCCCTTTGATGTTACCCGTAGATTCAAATTACCCGCAATCCTGCTCTTGGGCACTTTTGGCAACACCAATTTGTGAGCACCAGCTCCCACACTAGACTCCTTCTCCAATATGACCACGAGATGTGATCGTGGGCCATGTCTCTTCACAAATTCGCTCTTTAGATATTTTGCAAGAAACTGACTCCCTTTTCCCTGATCTACAAATTGGTGAACTTACCCAGGACCAAATCTACGATCTGTGCTCCTCTGAAAGCTAATGACTGGTATCTAATTCAGACTTCGGTGTTCAAGAGTTCCGAACGTGACAACTCCTTTTTCCTCTAAAGTACGCTATCATCGAAGTGATAGGGATGACACCACATTTCCACACAATCAACGACTAGGATTTAGCTTACCTCTTTCCCGGATGCACACTTTTGGATCCCACGATCTGACAACACGCATCCTCCTCAGATCAACGCCCATGATCTTCTCCTCTAGTCCGACCTCTAGGAGTTTTGGGATACTTCAACTTTGTCTTTCCTTCGAATTAATTTTCCTCTAAACCTTGTGGATCATCGCCACGCATCCTTTTTGGATTTGAAGGTCCAGATCTCCTCGCTCTTCGCAACTTCATGAAAACCGACTTTTTCTCCATGTAAACCTTCCAGAACTCTACCTTCCGAACTCTTTAATCTGCTGCCACGTACCCTTTCTATAGCCAATGACTGGGATCTCTTCATGGCTTGAGAACTTCAGAAATCCCTGCTCCTCAAACACTTTAAAGACTCTAAACCATGAACTTACAAAAGACTCCACAGATATCCTCCATGCAACTCCCCCAGATGTGACGATCTGAAATGATCCTGCTTCCTCTAAATGGATCTTGGTCGTTAATTTGTGGAATCTTAAATGGCTCCACCCTATTGAGTAATTCTCACCGCTATCTCTTCTAAGCTTGTTCTTCTTCGAAACCTCTGACTCCTCATAATGTTTCTTCAAAAATTAGTTGAAAATCAACCTCGTGCATGCTTTGCAAACAGGTTTCTTTACACAAATCCTTTTGCGAGAGACTATGCACTCCTTGCAACAGCTCCTTCCTCAACTCAATTTCTCCTCCTGAACAATATAACTTTGCATATGTTTCCACCTGTGCACACCTTGCGAGGTCTTCTGCACTTTGTCTCAAGCTAAGCTTAAAACTACTCCTCTTGAGCTTCTAAGTCAAAAGGACTCTGTCAAAACATGCCTTGCGATCGCCTTGTACTTCTTGCAAATAATAGATTCAAGTTATCTCTTCTGATCAGCTGAGTCGAAACAGACTATGTCAACGCACTCCTTGCAGACAATATGCTCTCCTTACATAATCTCGTGAAGTGAGACAATTGAAAATTATCTAAACTCTAATAGATTATTACATTCAACCATGTAAATGCATTCATAAACACAAGAATGAGTAAATAACAGAGAATTTCACTTAAACATAAATCCTACCATTCATTCAAATAGACAAAACAATTGCAACACCATACATTTGGAACAACTCTTCTCTATTATATTCATTCATATGAAAATATACAGGGGTTCATACAATACTCTAATAAGCTTCAATAGTCTTTAGATACAATAATCTTCAACAACAAATATCAACAACCTCTTCTGGGAAACAATACAATTATTTATACAAAAGAGATCATAGAGATTTTCTCTCTGACTACCTTAGTGTTATCCTATTGAATTAAAAGCTACCAACTACTAAGGCTTATTACAATAAATGTTTGAGACATACAGATAAGAGAAAACACTTCAAATTTATATTGCAATCTATTACATTAAATAAAAATGCATCCCCCATTGATCTCATGCGATGGTAGAACCTCCAAACAATTAAGATCATCTTTAATTACAATCTTTTCAAGATATTTTCATTGATATGCCATCTTTCAATTTTAAACAATTATTCAAAATGCATGTTGGGGCTAAGTTGTCCTCCACTCGCTCTTTGTTGACAATTCTCCTACATCATACTCCTCTGGACACAAATTCATGGACTCCTGTCCATGAGCTCCTGCACTGACTTTCGATGCTTATTAATATCTACTTCATTTACCCGAGTGACATCTTCTATTGGGTTTCCTTTCCACTTTATGAAATACTCAAAATATGTCTTCCTCATGGTCTTCTTACCAATCCTCTGATCTATGATCTTCTCCATCTATGGATTTTCTACTATAGGCATCTGCTTCTCCCACTAGATCTCCTTCCGATCTTCTGATCCTTTTTCATCTTCCCTATAAGAATACAGGTTTGAAATGTTGAATATGGGAGATATACCCACATCTTCTGGCAGCTCTATCTCATAAGAATTTTCATCAAAATTCCTTAGGATATTGCATGGTCCTATCTTCTTCAGCTTCAGTTTGTTATATGTTCCCCTTGGGAACCTTTCCTTCATGAGATGTGCCAGAACTTGATCTCCCACTTCAAATTGAAGTTTTCTCCTATGCTGATAAACTCTGCATTTGTACTCCCTACTGATGTTTTGCAACTGCTCTTTGATCTGATTATGAAGCTTCTACATTTCTGCAGCAAAGTCTTCTGCTCCACTACTTCTAAATTCATTATTCTCTAGATTTATCAACTCTGATACTCCTCTTGGATTCATCCCATACACTATCTGAAATGGGCTCTTTCCGGTACTCCTGTTTGGTGATTCATTGTATGAAAACTCTGCTTGTGATGGAATCTGATCCCACTGACTATGATGTTTAGTGACCAAACTCCTCAGCAAATTTCCTAAACTCTGATTCATCACCTCAGCCTGTCCATTCATTTGAGGATGATATTCTAAACTAAAAGACAATTATGTCTCCATCTTCTTCCACAATGTTCTCCAGAAATGACCAACAAACTTAGTGTCTTTGTCTGAGACAATACTCTTAGGAAACCCATGAAGTCTCACAACTTCCTTAAAAAAAAAATTTCAATGTGTGTCGCATCGTTAGTTTTTTTTCATGGGATAAAGTGTGCCATTTTTTAGAATCTATCAACTATCACAAATATGGAATCACATCCTCTTTGTGTCCTTGGAAATCCCAATACAAAATCCATGCTTATTGCATCCCAAGGCCTACCTGGAATAGGAAATGGTTGATACAATCCAATGTTCTGTTTATTTCCTTTTATATACTGGAAAATCTTACATATGTTTACAAATTTCTCCACTTCTGCCCTCATACCTAGCCAATAGTATGAACTTTTCAACTGTGCAAATATTTTGTCATGGCCAAAATGTCCTGCTAGACCTCCACTATGTTTTTCCTTCAACATATTTTCTCTCATTGAGCATTTTGGTATGCACAACTGACAACCTTCAAACAACAATCCGTATTGAATCAGATACTCAGCCCACTGACTTATTTCTTTGAGCACAGGATAATCACATGCTTCATATACCTCCTTAAAATTTGGATCATCACAGTACATCTTCTTAAGGTGTTCGAACCCTAAGGTTTTCACTTGAAATTCTTGCAGAATTAGATATCTCCTTCTTAATGCATAAACAAACTTGTTAGCATTACCATAAATATGTTTAATGACAAAAGTGAAAATTTTCATAAACTCTATCCACTTAGCATGTATGTGATTTAACTTCTACTGTCTAGTTATGAATTGTAAAGCCTGATTATTGCTATACAAAACAAACTCTTTTGGAACAAGGTAGTGCCTCCATTTCTTCAAGGTTTTCATTATTGCATAATTTTTTTTATCATACGTGGAGTAATTTCTCTTAGTTTCATTAAGCTTCTCATTGAAATATGCAACAAGCCTATGATCTTGGCTCAATACTCTTCCAATTTCAACTCCACTTGCATCACATCTTACTTGAAATGTCTTCCCAAAATCTGGTAAGACCAAAATAGTTTGTTCTATTATCTTCTCCTTTAATATATAGAAGCTTTTCTTAGCTTCTTCTATCCTCTTAAAAGCCTTGTGTCTCTTCTTCACCATACCCATTATTGGTGCACAAATTCCACTAAAATTTCTAATGAACTTCCTATAGAAACTTCCTAATCCATGGAAGCTTCTGACCTCGAATATGATTCTTGGTGAAGAACATTCTTTGATTACTCTCAACTTCTCTGGATCCATCTTCAGTTCATTTGAAGAGATCACAAATCCCAAGTAAATGAGCTATGTTTTCATGAAAGAGGACTTCTTCAAATTTATCAACAACTTCTCCTGCTGAAATTTTCTCATTACCAATGTTAAGTGCCTCAAATTCTCTTCTTTAGTTTTACTAAAGACCAATATATCATCTAGATATATGATCACAAACTTACCAATGAAATATTTTAACACCTCATTCACCAACCTCAAAAAATTTCTTGGGGCATTTGTTAAGCCAAATGGAATAACAATCCACTTATAAAAACCCTCATTTGTTTTGAAGGTTTTTTTCCACTCATCACCTTCTCTCATCTTATCTGATGATATCCACTCTTCAAATCTATTTTTGAAAAATAATCCGCTCCACTGAAACAATCCATTAAGTCATCCATCCTTGGTAAAGGAAATCTATACCTAATGGTGATCTTTTTTATGGCTCTCGATTCTGTACACATTCTCCATACTCCATCCTTCTTCAGACTCAACACAGTTGGTACTGCGCATGGACTCAAGATATCTTTCACCAACCCCTTGTCCATAAAATCCTAGACTTTCTTCTTTACCTCCTCATTCTCTTGAGGTGTCAATCTATACACTGCTTTGTTCGACAGACTTTCTCCTGGTATTAGATCAATGTGATGGTTGATACTACTAATGGGTGGCAATGAGCTCGACAACTCATCCACCACTATGTCAAAACAATTCTCTAACAGCTCCTAAACTTCTTCAGGCATATCATCCATAGAAGTAATTGTAATAACAACTACGGGTCTCCTTACCACAACAAACTGCATCTCTTGTTCCTTCTTGACTTCACTTAGGAGTTCCTTCCCACTCACGAGAATTACGCTTGTGTTGGCTTCTTCCTTTAATTTATTTTCCTTTATTGGAAGTAACATGTGTGTCCTACCATTCTTCTCCAAGGTATAATTATTTTTTCTACCATCATGAATGACATTCCTGTCATACTGCTATGGTCTCCCTAATAAAACATGACATACATCCATGGGAATCACATCACACAAAATCTCATCTCTATATACTCCTATTTTAAATTCAACAAGGAATTGTTTAGTTATTGTTACCCGATGTCCTCTCTGCAACCATGAGAATTTATATGGACTCATATGTGAAGTTGTTTCTAGCTCCAATTTCTCCACCATCTCCATGGATACTAAGTTATCAGTGCTCCCACTATCAATTATCACCTTGCATACTCTATCCTTAGTCTTGCAAGATGTTCTTAACAAACTGCTCCTCTGCACTTGTCTTTCAACCTCTTGTTATGCTTTCAAGAGAACCTTCATCATCATCATATATTTCCCATCTTCTGCACCTTCTAATTCAACATTATGTGTTAAGAACCAAATATCAATATAGCATAGAAAAAATTCAGAAAAAGTACTCAACGCCTTGAAAATAGATAATTTTAGATATTAAGCCTCTTCAAGGGGGAAACCTCCTTTTACCCCACTTAAATGTTCAAGTACAAGATGATTCCAAATGAAAATGTCTCCTTGGTATATATAGGAGACTAGGAGGTATAATTACAACTAATGGAATAAAGTCGACATAAACAAAATAACATTACTAATCTA
>JASDQU010589539.1:0-15032 GCA_032191745.1 Picea mariana
AATATGTCCCCCTTAATGGTCACATTCCATAGCTTGCAACTATGGATCCCCTCCCAATGGTGACATCATATCTTCCTTTGATCCTCTCTCCTCCATTGGTATACCATTGGTATTTTTCACCTCTATGCTTGCATTGAACTTAGGTTGATGCATGTCGCCTCCTACCCTTTCATAAAATACCCCATTGATGTATGCCACCACTCATTATTGCACTAAATCTAGGCTATCATGTGTTGTTTTTTTGCCTAACATTACACTGATCCACATGGCACACCTTGTAGTTTTACCTTACACTAATTCTCAAGGAATAGGGGTCTTCACATGTACCATGGGATATATAGGCCTACTTGATGGAGAATTACCTCACAACAAAAATGTATTGGCCTACATTGCAAAGACCCTCATATTACCCCTATATAATTTCTTGCATTGCTCATTCTTTTCATCTTGCAATTATTTGCATCGTATGGATAGAAGTTCCTATAAGGCAAGGTAAAATGTATAGAATCTCCTTTGTTCATAAATTATATGGAATTCATTCTTTGGTTACTAATGTCCTTCAATCCTCCCTATTTCATTATAAATCCCTCTAGGATCACCATCAAGGCTTTGTCTAGTTTCAAATTGGTGACTGACTTTGGTTGTATATGGACAAACAATGTTTTAAGGGGTAGCATCATAAAAAACTCAAGCCTATTTGCTATTGTCCATATATTTGTCTTCAATATATTAATGACAATGGTTGTCATTAGTATTTCCCTTCCTTGCTAGACATCCATAATATCATTTATGTCAATCATCTCAAGATAAATGAGCCATCTATTCTGGAAGAGAAAGTTCAAGTCTGCCACTTAGCAGATAATATCCATACACTAGTGGACCTGCACACATGCTACACTTGTCATCAATGAATTACTTCCTATCATGTTGAATGCCAAGGTCACCAACCCACTCAGGACAAATCACTATCCTAAGTTGTTTTTAAAAATAACTTCTTGCATCTTGTTGAGAAAGTGGAGTCACTCTCTACTAAAACATGGAGGAACAAACACGCCACATTTGCATGTTATAATTAATTAATATTGATAATTCATTGTTCAGGTGAATAAATGCATGTAGAACCTAGAACATGGTGCACTTTTGGTTTATCTTAATTTCAAGGGTAGCTAAAGTTCACTATCAAAATTGATCCTTTGCAAAAGCACATAAAGATATTGCTAGAGAAATAAAGGATAAGAAATGTAATATGGTATACCATATTAGAATGTAATATGGTATACCATATTACAATGTAATATGGTATTACCATATTACATTTTAATATGGTAATACCATATTACAATGTAATATGGTAATACCATATTACATTGTAATATGGTATTACCATATTACAATGTAATATGGTATTACCATATCTCGTGTATTTTTTATTTTATTTTTAACTTAAAGGAAGCGTTGCAATATCGACGATAGTTCGTCACAAGGAAAAAATTTTTTGAACAAGTGTGGCAATAGTGACGAAAGTTTGTTTCACTTTTCAATGGTTTTTCATCACACATATAGCATTTGCGTCGTAAGTTTTTTCTTTGCCATCAATTTTCATCGCTATTGCCACGCTTTTGCATCGCAACTTTCCACAGTTTTTTTTTACATTGGCACGATTTTTCGTCCCTGTTGCGATGAAGTTTCATCTATATTGCGATGATTTATAAGGTAAACCTATATTGATGGTGATGAAACGTGGAGGGATAATTTCGTCGTTGTTTCCACGAACACCAGGTTCGTGGATATATTGATGAAAAAATAGAGACGCAAAATAGTCTTTGATTTCATGGAAATTGCGATGGATAAGTGTGGCAATAGCAACGAAAAACCGTGGGAAATTTGGTAATATGTAATAGTGATGGTGGATTATTTGAGCAAGGGGCTAGACAGAGAGAGCTTGGTGAATCTGTTGCATCTACATCTATGGTTGTAAGCACTTTGCTTTGTTTTCATTAATATATATATGTGATTGGCCTGTTTATTTCAAGGTTTTGTTTATTCTACATGAACTTGTCTCTATTAGATAGATCTAGTTTCAAGATAATCTTAGTAGGATAGGAAGCTTGTTCTGTCTTTGTTTGGTTTGCAGGACTTGTCGAGGAGCTTGGGGATCAAAGCTCAACTCAGACTGTGCGAGGATGAACATCATTAAAAAGTTACACTTTTCTTCCTCTTCTCTATACATTAGTTTAGCTATACTTAAAAGGATGTCAGTGACCAAAGTTATCACCCTTTCTGTCTTGGTCTTAGGATTCTAGAGCCCAAGAGGGAATCCACTAGTCCGCAGGAGGATTTCTCTGTAACAGAAATTGGAGACTCCACTGGGAAAAGAATCCTAATTTTATTTCCTTGGTTTGTCCCTTCCCTTTTACCACCTTTCAGATCACTTTTATTGGTTGTTCATCATTCATTAACCTTCTCCTACCTTCACTAGCAATTTCACCAATTTTCATGAATTCTAGGTGAGTTTTTGCATGTCTTTTAGCTCTTTTTCTGAGTTTCTGGGAGGAACGACGCCCCCTGTAGGCCTTACCATAGCGCCAACACTCCCCTAAAATGTCTTAGGGAGCATTGAAACACTCTTTTCACCCTTCTGAGGGAGCGCTAGTCTCTTTTTTTTAGAGTTTTTTCCTTCTTTTGCTCAGTCTTTTGCAGTGTGTTTTGCAGAGCTCTTTACCCAAAGTCTGTGGTTGGTTTGTGAAGATGTTTGGATTCATTTTTGATGGTTTTTTATGCTTATCACTCCCTCTTGTATTTATTGGAGATTGAAACCTTTTTTAGAAATGTGAAATTGCCTTTTCTAGCTGTGTGTTCTGTCGGGACAGTTTTGAGTGGTTTCTCTTTCTCCCTATCATTTCTTGGATTATTTTTTGCATTTTATTGTATTCCTTGAATGATTGATTGGTTGTATAATACTTGATGGTGTTCTTGCTTGTTATAACAATTTTCTACTTGTTTTCTTTCATACCTCACTACCTTGAGTGCATTCTTTGTTTGTAGCATTTTTGCTTCGTGTCTTTTGCATATGCATATGACTCTTTCTCATGATTGAAAGTAGTGGAGCATTGAAGGTTTTGTATTTAATTTATGTATACATCATAATCAAACAAAGAAGWTAGATTCATTCTTTCTTTTGGGTAGTGAAACTAACTTGCATTTGAAGTAGCGAAATTGCATGGTTTTTGGCTTTTTTGGGACATTGTGCATATGTAATGATGAATGTTTTCTCCTTATCATAGCATAGCTTTCATCGAAATGAAAAGATTGAATATTCATCTCTTTGCATAAATTTTGAGTCGATCAAAACACCATATTGTCCATGCCATTTTCATTTTGAGTAACAACAGCCTTAAAAAATAAAGCGCTAAACTAAAAATTGATTAGACATTTTTATATTTTCTGGTAGCAAACCTACATCAGATTAGTTGTAGGGCTTTGGAATAGGTGTGAAATATAACTTTCCAAAGCTACAAATAAACATAGAATCTTGTGTTAGGGAGCGGTGAAATCCAATTTCTACATTTTGTCCTAGGAAGCCCTTCTCACACAAGGGTCAAACTTGAGGTTGCATTAAGACTGGAAGAATTACTCACCCTGCTTTGTTGGTCTTGGTGTATAGATTGCACATATTATGGGGGTCACTTGAAGGTATACCCACAATGATGAGTGGAATCCTTTCAAGTTGATTTTAGGCCAGATACCCTGCCCTTGCGCATGGATCGGACTATCGATAGTTTTCCCAGGCATCATTGTTGTAGTTGGTAACCTTAGTGGCCTATCTCTTTAGGGTCTTTACACAAGGTGACTGTGGAGGGGAAAGTATTCACGGTACCTAGAATCGACGTTGGCCAAACTCACTCGAGCTCCTTGGAGGGTATACTCATGATTATGTGTCGGAGCTTGCACCAAGGCGTAAGTCCATTAAGCATGTCGTCAACGTAACTTTTCCACATGCTCTATCTCATCCCCTTATTACTTTGTTTCCGCGATGTTGGATTTCATCCCCAACTAGTGTGCTCATTGTGAGAATGTTTTTTTTTCTTGTTTGCTTACTAGATTTTTAGCATGTGTTATTTGTTCTCCCTAGAAGAATCTAAATTGGATCTTTATTTTTTATGGCGTCAGTTCCCAGAATGACCAATGAAGGAACCCCTTTCCCAGGGGAAACCTTTGTTTTTCCTTCTTACGGAAACGTTGGTACTCCTTACATCGCTACTTTGAGCCTTCCAGGTCTCACAATTGGGTTACCGGTATGGTTGTTTTCCACTCCAATGATCTCAAATGTAGGTGATTCAGATGTAAGAACACCACCCACACATCAACCTCATGTCGACCTTTCTCCATTTCTCCTTCTTCACCTAGTGAAATATCTAAAGCAAGTAGCTAGGTTGATAAGAAGAAGAAGAAACGGAAAGAGAAGAAGAAGAAGAACCTGAAAAGAACCAAGCCTCCAACCATATCAAATGTTGGATCCAAGCAACTAGCTACTATTAATCGTACTAGGAGTGTGGATGAGGTCAACAAGATTAAAATGAAGAACCTGAAACCCAAATTCCCTTGCAGTCTTTGTAAGGGTGACCACTTTCTAAGGGATTTCCCTGGTCTTCCCAAGGTATTATAAATGTGGTCTTTCACATCATCGGCCTCTGCTAGACATTTTGGTGACATCCCGTAAACTAGTGATGTTAAGGTTGGTAAGAAGAAGATAATTGTCAAGTTTCCTTGTATGTTATGCGACGGTGATCATTACTCTCACCTTTGTCCTTGTATGGACGAGGCTTCTTCTCTTTTGGAAAATCTTCAAATTCCAATTGGTTATTGTAATATTTCCCCCAACCCATCGTTAGTTGATAGAATGGTCAATCTGGTTCCATCCCCAGTCACTCTAGTTGATCAAGTGGTCAATCTAGTTTCATCCTTAGTTGAACCACTAACCAAAGTAGTTGATCCAGTTTTTTCATCGATCAACCCACTTTTCATCTGAAAAGTGAAACCCAAGTGACTAATCCAGTCCTGTCATTGATTAGTCCCACCCTTCATCTGAAGAGTACCAACATGGCCAATCCCACTCCTCCTCTGACGAGTGTCAAAGTGGTTTCTCTGGTCCCTTCATTAGTCAGTCTGGTTGATCATGTCATCAATCTGGCCATGTCCTTAGTTGAACCAGTTAACAAAGTGGTTGATCTGATCCCATCCTCGGTCGATTCCACTCTCCCGTTAGAGAGTGCAACCCAAGCGGTCGATCTATTTCCACCTATATACCCCATTATCCCCTTGGAGAATGAAACCCAAGTGGTCTATTTGATGTCATTATCATTTGATCCTACTCTCTCGTTAAAGAGTAAACCCGATTCTGCCCACTTTTTTCTCGTTGATACAGAATCTACCGTGCTGGGGGGAATTCCTCCTTCTCCCGCAAAACCCCCTCCAAATAATGAGACTATCCTTTTTTATTGGGGTGTGCTAACTGGACCTCGTCTTCCCTCTCACATTACTTTCAAGATTATAGTACAGGTTTTTGGTCGAGAATTTCCTCATGTGTCAATAGATGAAGGTTTGTCTGTTAGGATTTTTTCCTCTATTGCTTGGAAAGATTTGGGTTATCCTCAGCTTGTGCCAGTTACCCAGGCTCTGTTCACTTTTAACAAAAGAATCAGTCACTCTTTAGGGATCCTTCCCAAGTTTCCCATAACTTTGGGACGAAAAACTGTCTTTATTGATGTTATGGTAGTCTAGGACCCCTTGGATTTTGATTTTCTCCTTGGGCGAGATTATGTCTATTCCATGAAATCTATTGTGTCCACTTTTTTCAGTGTGATATCTTTCCCGCACGATGGAAGAATGGTGACTATTGATCAAATTTCATTTGTTGGCCCTGACTTGACCATCAACCCAATGACCTCCCTAAACGGGTCTTATATGTAGTCGGTATCACCCTTGCCACAGGTCAATTATGTGGCGTTGTATCCCATGATTTCAACCTCCAATGACTTAGATATGGTAGTTGACATGGTGATCTCTTTAGTAGGGCTATTGGAGCCTGATCTCATTACCCCTATCATGGACCTCGACATGGTGTCCTTCCAGAGTGATTTTCTTCCATCCAGTGAAGATCTCTTGGACGCCATGACCGAGTTTTTCCCTTGACATGGTTTCTTTCCAGAGCATTATCCTCTTGGAAGCCATGATCAAGAAGAAGTCATGAGCATAGTTTTCTTCTCTGTGGAAATCTCATTAAAAAATGAAACGGAGGCCATGAGCATAGTTTCCCTCTCTGTAACAAGATTGTTAAAAAATGAAACAGAAATCTGGGGATCGAATCTGGAGCCTTGAGCATAGTTCTTTTCCTATGACAATCTCGTTAAAAAATGAAACAGTCATCTCTCTTCAGGTCAAGTATTTCACTAGATCTCGTAGATGTAGATTTGAGTCTTTCATTAGGTCTCATATTTGAACCTTCATTTCATCCACCCTTATCCTTTTTCTCCATCTAGTACAGAAATTGGTGACAACCTCAAAGTCGGTGAATGAATTGAAGCTTGGGGGGCTTGTCTCCAGCCTTTGATGATCATTATGGAGTTAAGCCACTAGCTTTCAAGCTGGGGGTAGAGTACCGAGATTATTCTTTCTTCTTTCTCACACTCGTAAAAACATGAGAATGTAACCAAGCAACCTTTTATCTCTTTTTGGGCTCACATGGATATAAAAAAAAAGGAATCCCCTGGAGTCTTCTTTAATCTCTTTTCAGACTCTCTAAACATGAAAATATTTCCAAGTGATCTTGCTTCCTTTCCCACTCATTAAAAGGTTTGAAAGGGAATCTTTCGAGTGATAATTTATCTCTTTTTTGGCCTTGTGAGACTAACATTATGAAAAACGACAACCCTGGAGTCGTCTTTAAGTCATTTTCAGACTCTCTAAATATGAAAAACCATCGAGTTTACCTTATGTGGACTCGTTAAACAATCATACATTGAAGGACCCATACGGGACAGAACCCTTACTTCTAGTTCATTAAACAAAGGAAGAGGGACTTACCGAAGGTGAGTTATATCGAGCATGTGTTACCCTCCTCGAGCTCGTTAAATCAAAAAGAGGTACTCGTCTATCTAGATGGGGGGAAAAATTGAGGGAAGCAAGCCAAGTAGTTTTTGAAAACATTACAAGTCACTCTTACAGTCACCCTTGAACACGACACTTTGTCTTTGCACGCATTTTAAATCCGCTGAACCTCTGCACTGAACCAATTCTCTAATTTTTCTTACTCCTTTGGGTCACCCGATGAAAGTCACAGTATCCATTGCATCATCATGTTTTGTTCTGTGTCATGTTTCTGTTTTTGTGTCTTAGTGATCAAGGGAAGTATCTGCCTCAAGAGTCAGCCATCACAAATGTCTTGTTTCAATACCTGTGTCAGTCCATGTTCATTTGATCTACCAATTTACATATCTATGTCAGTTTCATGTCGTTGATGGGGGATACATCAAGGCCCTCCTGTGATGAGTCTATTCCTGTCGATCTCAACACATTATCCAGGAACTAGACTTAGAAACCAGTTATTACCTTGGGACTTGCATGCCTCAATGGTAGGACTCCTCACTTCCAATAGTGGGTTTACATCATTGGCCCCTGATCAGGTGATTCCATGAATGTTTGACTTCATCTCATCTATTCAAATTCGTTGGAATGTACTAGGGTACCTTGGGAATCATTGACATCAATGGTGATCTCCCTCGGGTTTGTTAGCAGTTTACCTCATTGACCAGCAATCAAGTGGTTTCTACCATGTTCGACATTAGGAAATCTATTCACATGGTTATATTTGTACTACATTGATATCGGTAAGAATACCTTGGGTTGAGTGATCACTCTGATATATACTTTGCCCAGGTTGCAACGGAGTTTCTTTTGAAGATTGACACATATAATGTTACATAGATCCACTTTGTATTGATCTGTGTCTATGTCTTGTCGTCTCATAGATCCACTGTGTATTTTTCGTGGCTACGATCAATTCATATCATGGAAGTATAGATCCAAATTGTATATTTGGTGGATATATCATTCTATTAATATAATTATGGATCCACAGTGTATCTTATGGTGGCCATACCTTGCAAGTCTTCATCACTCAAGCATAGGTATGCCTGCCTTAGGTTTGAAACATGTCATGATTTTTGTTGATGGTTGTGTGTAGCTTCTACCAGGTTCTCTGCGTCCATACCCTTACTCAAAAAATTCTACAAAGTACTTCAGTCATCACGTCTTCTAACTTCTCACTTTGGGGGGCAATCTATTACACATCAAAATTACTCACTTCAATAGTGTCGCAAGTGTCGCATTTTATCCACAAGTGTCACAAACATCATACTTCCATCTTGCTTATGGCATGTCTCTAATGACATCACAAGGACACTTGAGACACCTTCAAAGACTGGTTTAAGAAGGAGAAATCATCTGATGAGGAGTAAAAATCATTTTCCATGGAAAAAACCACTTAAAAATGAATTTTGAAGGGCAATGCTCCCCTATCCACTGTCAGGGAGTGCTAGTGCTCCCTACCCTCCTTTGGGGTAGTGTTGTAGCACTTTGTACACCCTTATGGGGGAGCGCTAGGATTTTTTGAGAAATTTTTGGGCTGCACTCCCCTACCCACTGTCAAGGAGTGCTAGCACTCCCTACCCTTCTTTGGGGGAGCGTTTCAATGCTTTGTGCACCCTTTTGAGGGAGCGTTGGCCTGTTTGAGGGGAGTGTTATGTTGTTGAGAAAATCAGGGGAAGATCCCCCTTATATTGGAAATCATTTGGATTCGAATATGAGGTTAAGGTTGAATCTTAGGGAGGATCCACAACTGATGGATAAATATCCTCAACCTATCCCAAGAATCTCTAAGGTGGTTGGGTCTCTCCAAGATTATATAAGGAGGCCTTCTCATGGTAAAATCATATGGGAGTTTAGAGGCATCAAACTTATGATCTCATAAGGGAGATAACCAGTAAATCATATTCATTTTGATGGTGGATGGTGGATTATTTGACAAAGAAAGCTTGGTGAAGTTGTTGCATCTACATCTATGGTTGTAATTACTTTGCTTTGTTTTCATTAATCTATATATGTGCTTGGCCTGTTTCTTTCAAGGTTGTTTTTATTCTACATGAACTTGTCTCTATTAGATAGATCTAGTTTCAAGCTAATCTTAGTAGGATAGGAATCTTGTTATGTCTTTGTTTGGTTTGCAGTACTTGTCGAGGAGCTTGGGGATCAAAGCTCAACTCAGACTGTGCGAGGACGAACATCGTTAAGGATGTACACTTTTCTTCCTCTTATATATACATTAGTTTAGCTAGATTTAAAAGGATGTCAGTGACCAACGTTAGCACCCTTTCTATCTCAGTCTTATAAGTCTAGAGCCCAAGAGGGAATCCACTTGTCCGCAGGGGGATTTCTCTGTAACAACAAGGAGAAAGGGTTACAAAGAAAATGGAAAGGTTGAAAGCTATGAAAACTCAATAAGGGTGATGGGTCACCTAAGAGAAAGGGTTACTAAGGAAAATAGAATTTCAACACCTATTCCACACACAAAAAAGGTGTTATGTCAACAAAGATAAATGGGTGCTAAGAAAAATAAAAGTTTGACACTCGCTCCATATCAACAAGGAGAAATGGGTACTAAAAAAAGGAAGAGGTTTAAAGCCATGAAAACTCAGCAAGGGTGACACATCACCTAAGAGAAAGGGGTACTAAGGAAAAGAGTATTTCAACACCTATGCCACACAAAATAGAGTGAAAAGTCAATAAAGATAAAGGGGTACTAAGAAAAGTAAAATTTTGACATGTGTGCAATGTAAACAAAGCGAAAGGGGTACTAAGAAAATGAAAAGGTCGGAATCTATGCCAACTCAGCAAGGGTGGCATATCACCTAAGAGCAAGGGGTACTAAATAAAATATAATTTCAACAACTATGCCTCATAAGAAAGGGTGACACATCAACAGATATATAAGGTTACTAAGAAAAATAAAATTTTGACACTTGTGCCATGTAAACAAGGAGGAAGGGGTACTAAGAAAATGAAGAGGTCGAAATCTATGAAAAATCAACAAGGGTTAAAAATCACCTAAGAGAAAGGGGTACTAAGGAAAATATAAGGTCAACACCTTTGCCACATGAAAAAGGGTGACACGTCCACAAAAATAAATGGGTACTAAGAAAAATAAAAGTTTGACACACGTGACATGTCAACAAGGAGAAAGGGGTACTAATCAAATTAATAGGTCGAAAGCTATGCCAAATCAGTAAGGGTGACACATCACCGAAGAGAAAAAGGTACTAAATAAAAGAGAAGTTCAACACCTATGCCACACAAAAAATGGTGACATGTCAACAAAGATAAAGGGATACTAAGAAAAATAACAGTTTAACACCCGTGCCATGTCAACAAGGAGAAAGGGGTACTAAGAAAATGAACAGGTCGAAAGATATGCTAACACAAAGAGCGTGACACGTCACCTAAGAGCAAGGTGTACTAAGGAAAAGATAATTTCAACAACTATTCCTCAAAAAGAGGGTGAGATGTCAACAAAGATAAAGGGGTACTAAGAAAATTAAAATTTTGACTCTCGTTCCAAGTCAACAAGGAGAAAGGGGTACTAAGAAAACAAAGAGGTCAAAATCTATGCCAACCTAGCAAGTGTGACATGTCACCTAAGAGAAATGGCTACTAAGGAAAATAGAAGTTCAACACCTATGCCACACAAAAAAGGGTGACACGTAACTAAAGACAAAGGGGTACTAAAAAAAAAATTAAAGTTTGAAACCCATGCCATGTTAACAAGGAGAAAGGAGTGCTAAGAAAATGAAAATGTTGAAATCTATGCCAACTCAGCAAGGGTGACACACATCACCTAACAGAAAGGGGTACTAAGGAAAAGAGAATTTCAATACATATTCCACACAGAAAAGGGTGACTCATCAACAAAGAGAAAGGGGTATTAAGAAAAGTAAAGTTTGACACACGTGCCATGTCAACAAGGAGAAAGGGGTACTAAGAAAATGAAGAGTTTGAAATCTATGCTAACTCAGGAAGGGTGACACATCACCTAATATAAAGAGGTGATATGGAAAATATAAGTTCAACACCTATGCCACACAAAAAAGGGTGACACGTCTACAAAGATAAATGGGTACTAAAAAAATAAAAGTTTGACACTTGTGTCATGTCGACGAGGAGAAAGGGGTACTAAGAAAACAAAGAGTTTGAAAGCTATGCCAACTCAACAAGGGTTACACATCACATATTAGAAAGGGTTACTAAGAAAAATATAAGTTCAATACCTATGCCACACCGAAAATGGTGACTCATCAACAACGAGAAAGGGGTACTAAGAAAAGTAAACTTTGACATATGTGCCATGTCATCAAGGAGAAAGGGTTACTAAGAAAATGAATATGTTGAAAGATATTCCAATGCATCAAGGGTGAAATTTCACCTAATATCAAGGGTTACTATGGAAAATATAATTTCAACACCCATTCCACACAAAAAAGGGTGACACATCTACAAAGATAAAGGGGTACTAAGAAAAATAAAAGTTTGACACCCATGTGATGTCAACAACGAGAAAGGGGTACTAAGAAAATTAAGAGTTAGAAAGATATTCAAACTCAACAAGGGTGATATGTCACCTAAGAGAAAGGGGTACTGAGGAAATGATAAATTCGACACCTGTGCCACAAAAAAAAGGGTGACATGTCAATAAATATAAATGGGTACTAAGAAAAATAAAAGTTTGACACTTATTCCATGTCAACAAGGAGAAAGGGGTACTAAGAAAATGAAGAGCTTGAAAGATATGCCAACTCAACAAGCATGACACATCACCTAATAGAAAGGGGTACTAAGGAAAAGAGAAGTTCAATAACCATGCCACATAGAAAATGGTGACATGTCATCAAAGATAAAGGGGTACTAAGAAAAGTAAAATTTTGACACTTGGGTTACAAGTAGAAAGGGGTAGTAAGAAAATGAAGAGCTTGGAATCTATACCAACTCAAAAAATGTGAAATGTCACATAAGAGAAAGGGGTACTACAGAAAAGTGAATTTCAACACCTATGCCACACAGAAAATGATGGCATTTCAACAAAGATAAAGGGGTACTTAGAAAAATAAAAGTTTGACACTCAGGCCATGTTAACAAGGAGAAAGGGGTACTAAGAAAATGAAGAGGTAGGAAGCTGATGATTATGATGATGAAGATGATGATGATGACGATGATGATGATGATGACGATGACAAGGACGATGATGATGATGATTATGATGATGATGATGATGATGATGATGATGATGACAATGACGATGACGATGATGATGATGAAGATGATGATGATGATGATGATGATGATGATGACGATGATGATGATGATGATGATGTTGACTACAACAATCCCAATGATGATGACTATGATGACCATGATGACAACGATGATGATTATCATGATGATTATGATGACGACGACGATGATTATGATGATGATGATGATGACAAATGAGATGATGATCATGATGACAACGACGATGGAAATGATGATGATAACGATGATGATGATCATGATGATGATGACGATGATGATGATCATGATGATGATCATGATGATCATGACGACAACAACGATGATGACCACAATGATGAAAATTACTTGAAATATATAATTTATAATATATATTATAAATTATAAATATATATTTTATATTATATATATTATATACAATATATTTTAATATATATACTATCTATATTATAGTATGCCTAATGGTTAAGAATGTTTGTTTTCTCCTAAGAGGTCACAAGTTCAAATACATAGGGGGTAGGGTATGTATACCTCCAAAGACTTTACCAATCAAGTCGTTGGGTGGAGGGGGTCCCTTGTCCCACAAACAAGGGGGTATCATACACCAATTTGATGTATGACTTGGCATATACAAATTCAAACATCCAACTATTGATTATAATTCAATGACATGCACAATAATGGGAAAGTGGGACTCTACTTCCCATGTAGCATAAACAATATCAATAATCACTAGAATATCATGCTCGATAATAGGTAATCAATATGCAAAAATATGGGTTACTAGGAATATGATGTCACAAATATGTTTAGTTTCAGTTATATTCAAAAGTAAATGCAACCTCCAACCAAACTCTCACCATTATGGAAAGAATAGAAAATGAAAAACAAATAAGAATTTCATTGTCATTGAACATAGAACATCCCAATGCAAAGACATTATTTGTGAAACTCACATTTTGACTATTGTGACCCACTTCTCCCAATATCATTAATAAAACTTATATGACTATTCATTGGCCACCCAATCTAAGATGGAGCAGACACAATCTACTAGCCATACATATGCTCAAAAATAACATTCTAAGAAGTAGTTGGTGCAAATATAGTCCACCAAGACATTTTTTCTTATTAGTTCATCATGCTCATTGTATTATGCCAATACGTCAAAATTTTCTTAGTGTTCAAGAGACCAAAGTTCAATATTTTCCTTAGCAATGGAACAACAATAGTGTATTCATTGTCCCAACTTATAGAAAGAAAAAATAGTGACCAAAAATCAATAGAATCAAAGGAGGAGGCCTGTTGTCCAAAGAAAATAAATCATGTCAATCAGAATGGCCTTATCAACCACATATTTCTTCCCATTAGGGACATTAATAGGATTTTACCCCAAAAAAAAATAGGATTGCACATTACAAACTTCACAATTTTACATGTGCTAGCACACATTTACACAATATGGTGTAAGACATAGAAAATAGTTGAAGTGATTCAATATATAAACCAAAGTGCAAAAAATCACATCTTATTCTACCAATAAAAAATTCCCATGTAAGGATAAGTACAAGCAATGGTGTTTCTAATTAAACATAAGTAATGGATTCCAGTGCTTAGAAAAACTACAAAACTAAGAAAACATACTTTTAGTGAGATGTTGCATAAAGTTTCTCCTTCAATAAATCTAATCCACTGATCTACAACCATAGAAACTACCCTATTTAGTGAAGACAGTTTTTTGTTGTTTTTTCCGAAGGATTTGGTTTAATAAACTATTCTTCCTCACTATCATAGATTTCACCATTTTCATCATCCATATTTTCATTAGTATCAAGTGGAGAAACCACCATATATGTGTCAAGTAATGTTCAAGATAGGTATTGACTATAATATAGTTTTTCAGAGATGCTTTAGGAGAAATATCAGGGGCTCGACTATAATATAGTTTTTCAGAGACACTTTAGGAGAAAGAAGGGTTAATAGGAGACTATGTTCAAGATGGGTTACCTCATCAAACACAAGCAAAGACATGTTCAAGAATTTATTTTTCTATGAATTCAAATTATAATGCACCAAACTAAAATTTGCATAATAAGGATGAATACATTCCTTTTAACCCTGGAAGTATGCACTATGTCTTTTGATGATTGGAAGGAGGTGGAAATAAGGTCCCTACCATTGGGTACAAACCGACTAATAAAATTGTGTGTAGAATATATACATAATGGGCATTCAAGTTAGGGGGATGAAATTCCACTAGGAATAATCCCTTTTCAGTAATATTATTCCTTAGTTTCTTAAGCATAACATCCAACATATCCATGGTTTCATTAGAAACAAAATACTTTTCATAGAACATAGCATGTTGTTCCTTTCTATTTTCTTATCTCCGTTGATAAAATGTTGCAATGGGTGTCAAATGATTATTGTAGCCACCACCATATGAAACCAAGAAAACATAATTTGAAGGACATGATGATTGAATCCTCTTCCTTAATCAATAAATTTTATTTTAATTCAATGGTGTTGCCTCGAATTTAATCCACCAATCTATAGCTATAGAAATTGCCTTGTATGTTAAAGACATAATTGTTTTGTCAATTTTCAGAAGGATATATTTTATGGATATCATCTTC
>JASDQU010589539.1:24286-35303 GCA_032191745.1 Picea mariana
TGCATCTCACAAATTAATTTGACTAAGACCCAATTTCGGCAATTTCTCCCCTTAGGCGCCTAGGGAAGAGAAACACTTGCCTTGGTACATAATTTAACACAAGAGACCAAAGTTCAATATTTTCCTTAGCAATGGAACAACAATAGTGTATTCATTGTCCCAACTTATAGAAAGAAAAAATAGTGACCAAAAATCAATAGAATCAAAGGAGGAGGCCTGTTGTCCAAAGAAAATAAATCATGTCAGTCAGAATGGCCTTATCAACCACATATTTCTTCCCATTAGGGACATTAATAGGATTTTACCCAAAAAAAAAATAGGATTGCACATTACAAACTTCACAATTTTACATGTGCTAGCACACATTTACACAATATGGTGTAAGACATAGAAAATAGTCGAAGTGATTCAATATATAAACCAAAGTGAAAAAAATCACATCTTATTCTACCAATAAAAAATTCCCATGTAAGGATAAGTACAAGCAATGGTGTTTCTAATTAAACATAAGTAATGGATTCCAGTGCTTAGAAAAACTACAAAACTAAGAAAACATACATTTAGTGAGATGTTGCATAAAGTTTCTCCTTCAATAAATCTAATCCACTGATCTACAACCATAGAAACTACCCTATTTAGTGAAGACATTTTTTGTTGTTTTTTCGGAAGGATTTGGTTTAATAAACTATTCTTCCTCACTATCAGAGATTTCACCATTTTCATCATCCATATTGTCATCAGTATCAAGTGGAGAAACCACCATATATGTGTCAAGTAATGTTCAAGATAGGTATTGACTATAACATAGTTTTTCAGAGATACTTTAGGAGAAATATCAGGGGCTTGACTATAATATAGTTTTTCAGAGACACTTTAGGAGAAAGAAGGGTTAATAGGAGAATATGTTCAAGATGGGTTACCTCATCAAACACAAGCAAAGACATGTTCAAGAATTTATTTTTCTATGAATTCAAATTATAATGCACCAAACTAAAATTTGCATAATAAGGATGAATACATTCCTTTTAACCCTGGAAGTATGCACTATGTCTTTTGATGATTGGAAGGAGGTGGAAATAAGGTCCCTACCATTGGGTACAAACCGACTAATAAAATTGTGTGTAGAATATATACATAATGGGCATTCAAGTTAGGGGGATGAAATTCCACTAGGAATAATCCCTTTTCAGTAATATTATTCCTTAGTTTCTTAAGCATAACATCCAACATATCCATGGTTTCATTAGAAACAAAATACTTTTCATAGAACATAGCATGTTGTTCCTTTCTATTTTCTTATCTCCGTTGATAAAATGTTGCAATGGGTGTCAAATGATTATTGTAGCCACCACCATATGAAACCAAGAAAACATAATTTGAAGGACATGATGATTGAATCCTCTTCCTTAATCAATAAATTTTATTTTAATTCAATGGTGTTGCCTCGAATTTAATCCACCAATCTATAGCTATAGAAATTGCCTTGTATGTTAAAGACATAATTGTTTTGTCAATTTTCAGAAGGATATATTTTATGGATATCATCTTCTCCTCACTATCATAGTTTTCATCCATTTCTTGATTAGAATCAATTTTAGGAACCACCATATATGTAGCAAGTAACAATAGTGGATAGTTCTTGAATACAGTTTAGTTTTAATAGACATACATTCCTGACCATGGGTTATCTCGTCAACATAAGAAAATTCATGTTCAAGAAT
Organism: Picea mariana; assembly: GCA_032191745.1. Classification (NCBI taxonomy): domain Eukaryota; kingdom Viridiplantae; phylum Streptophyta; class Pinopsida; order Pinales; family Pinaceae; genus Picea; species Picea mariana. The sequence goes on from JASDQU010589539.1 coordinate 26,008, forward strand.
TCCTTTATTTGTGACTTTAAATTGTAATGAACCAATCTAAAATTTGATAAATGAGGATGAAAATGTACTTTTTCACTCCTATCTCTATGTATTACATATTTCTAACCACTAGGAAGAGGTGGAAATAAGGTTCCTACCATTAGGTACAAACAAACTAATGAAATTATATGTATAATACCTAGATGATTGGAATTGAAGATACATGAATGTAGATCCTCTAGGAATTATAATTTTTTAGTAAGCTCATTCCACAATTACTCATGAATACCATCTAACATAACCATGGCCACATGAGAAATAAAATATTTTTCATAAAACACAACTAGTTGTTTCTTTCTATTTGCTTATCTCCATGGATCAAATGTTGCAACTAGTGACAAATGGTCATTTTTCACAATTTTACATGTGCTATCACACATTTACACAATATGGTGTAATATCTCTTTGTAATGGAAATAATTAATGCGCATGAAAATCTTCAAAAACCACAACTTAGGTGATTTTATACTTTCAATCGTTAACAAACAATGGTGCATTCTCCCACATGAACTTTATCTTAGTGTTTAAGAGACAAAAGTTCAATATTTTCCTAAGCAATGGACCACAATAGTTTATTCATTATCGCAACTTATAGAAATAAAAAATAGTGACCAAAAATCAATAGAATCAAAGGAGGAGGCCTATTGTCCAAAGAAAATAAATTATGTCAATCGGAATGGCCTTATCAACCACATATTTCTTTCCATTAGGGACATCAATAGACTTTTACCCAACAAAAAATGGGATTGCACATTACAAATTTACAATTTTACATGTGCTAGCACACATTTACACAATATGGTCTAAGATCTCTTGTAATGGAAATCATTAATGTGCATGCGAAAACACAACTTAGGTGATTTTATACTTTCAGTCGTCAACAAACATTGGTGCATTCTCCCACATGAAATTTGGCATGATCATGAAGAAATCGCTAAATCACAACAAGAATTGATTGAGGTTCAAACCTAGGGATATAGGTGATTATAATCGTAGATTAAATAATTAAGTTTTACCGGCAAATTAGAAAACGAAATTGAAGCAACTCAATATGGTTAATTAATCAAAAATTCCTTTAGTGAGATATAATTAAAATCTATAATGCTAGAAATGGAAACGGAAGAAGGAAGATAACTCACTTGGAACTCGTTGTTGTAGATGATGAAGATCTTTGCACTAAAGTGTGGATTTTTTATCATAGTTTTCTAATAGTGATCCATGTCCAAAATGACTTGCACATTAGATTTTATATCTCCCTTACCCTAGTCCTCATCCAAGTCTACATATGAATCATCTAGTTCATAATCGATGTTGAAAGGATTTTCCATATCATCATCATCATCATCATCATCATCTGCATCAAAGTCATTTTTTATAGTATCATCATCAATATGATCGTTGAGAACATTGTCATCTACATCTAGCTCAACTTATTCCACTTCTTCATCTGACGGTACATCTAGCTCATGCTCCTGATTTGAAACTTATTCTTCTTCAATATCATTTTCTTCTGGTACATTATAATTTACAGGCCTTCCTCTTAGATCATATCTAACAATGTACAGCCAACCTGCTTTACCTAGAACCTCTAAATGAAATACTTGCTCACATTGCCTTGGAAGAGCATACATTTTTGTGCCCGGCTCAAATGTCCTTGTATTAACCATGGTAAATCCATTGGCATGCTCAATAACAATTCACTCAAGATCACATTCATTCATCTGTAACCCGTATCGTTTGACCTCGAGAAGAAATAACTTAAAGGGATTAAAGTCTCCCTCAATTATATCATTCAAATACCCATAGTATCTATTTTCAGATATCGTTGGATGTATGCCACTTTTATAGGAAACATTAGTGACCTAAAAGACTACAGTTATCCCAAAGTCAGAGGTTTTATTCTTATCATCCAACTTTTTTATGCTAAATTTACAAACATTGCACCACATAGCCTTGTGGTGTTTCAATTGCAATATGCCCCAAACATAATAAAAAAATGCATATTTGTAAATGAATAAACAAATTATTTAGACTTAGTAAAAATTTATAAAAAAAACACACCATGACCTAGATTAATAGAATGGGAAATAATTGAAACATGATGTGAGTGAATAACACGCTTTCCTATTTATCTTTTAAACCATATGCTAAATCAATTTCCCTCTAAGTAATATTGGTATCTTGATTACGATGAGCTTCTTTCAGCAAAGCAGCCACCACTTCCCATGATAACCTACCATTACATTGTATATTACATCGATCTATCCATTCTTTTCATCCAATCAAGATTGTTTGTGATGAATAAATGTATTGCATCCCACTCTCGACCAACTGTATGAAAAAAGAATAAAAATTATTCATTAGAGTAAATATTAAATAATTATTGATCATGCATGAAGCTAAATAAAACTTGAATAAGTACAATATAGAAGTAAATCAATATTAATGAAAAGTATTATAGATCTCTACCATCTAATTGCCTTTCACTTTCCTCATACTACCTTTCCCAACCACGACCTCCCCTTCAAATTTGTTAATGAAATTGAGATCCCAAATCTGAGTCACCTTCATTATTTTTGTTGCTAAGTTAGGAATATATTGACTAATATACACCAAGGATTGATATACCATATATCCCTCCACCATAGATCCCTCATTACATGCTCTCTTTCTAATGAAGGCCTTAAATGACTTCAAGTGCCTCTCCAACATCCACATTAACCTTGTGTGTACAGGTCCACACATTTCAATCTCCTCAACTTCGTGTATGAGGTAGTGTTCTTGTGCATAGTAAAATGTTGGAGGTAGATACTTTTGCATTTCACACATTAGCCAAGGAATTTCTCTCCTCCAATATTTAATATCTTCTTTATGGATTTATTTATTTGACAACCACCTATAGTACATGATATAACAAATTGGATCATAGGTTTCAACAACAATGTCATATATACATTGAAAGTAAAACAGATGTCGACAAGTTCGGCAACAATGATTTTGCATATAAATCATTAATACTTACCTCATGTATTTTCCAAAATCATATATAACTTGTTTTACATTGTTTTCAAAGTTGTTAGGTAGAGATAGAGGTAGAACATATTGTAACAACAAAGGGATCATTAATTTTTAGGAAAATAAAACCATATTATAATACTAAAAGGTCGTATATTTACCAATATAGAAATCTACGTCCAACATAATTACCTTAATGAAGGTATGCCAATCATGAGTTTTCACCCCACCAAATTCGCCTTTCTTCGTTAAGATATTATTTATGTGTGAAGCAAATCCCGTGAGAAAGTTAATTTTCCAAATAACCTCTTTTACAACATTGTTTTTCTACTCTGCAAATAACCATTGAAGACTATTTCGGTGTACTCCATTTCTATTTGAATAAATCATTTTTTGCAATGCATGATTGGCTTCCTGAATGTCAGTACAATTTTTGACAAGTTTTTCTTTATCACTCCTTCCATCTACAATTCTCCACGATGTTTTTTTTACATTCTTCCCAATATGCATTGTATCAAACAAATGAGCTATTTGTAGGTGCTCATAGTAGGGAAACCTATTGAATTGTACAGGGTAACTTTTCATTCCTCATGGAATCCCATTAATGCCTTCATGACAACATTTATGAAAATTAATTAATGAGATTAAAACAATAATTGTTAGATACAATAAACATAATTAGATATAAATTAAAATAGTAAAACATTAATATATACACATACACGTATATAGACTAAATGCTTACCTTGACAGTTTAATCTATTATATTGCAACTTCCATAGGTGAGGTGTTATTCTTCGTGGTTTTATTCTAGTCTCTTCTTTCGAATAGAAAATATGTTTTTTTGTAGTTTGATACCTATCGTTCTTAGGGAGGACGTTCCTATACTCATAAAACACATCCTTTCCTAGACTTATTTAACGACGTGATTTCATCCTAGGACCACAAACTGGACATGCACATTTACCCTTGGTTTGAAGACCTACAAGGTTATATGGATTAATGTCAGTATTATGTATATAACGAGGAATTGATATTTAAGAAGCATGCATCATATTTTCATAAAATCATATACTATTAAATTCCATTAGTATGTTACATACCACAAAAATGTGTTATCCCTGGGGCATCATGAATTGTCCATGTAAGTATTCCATGGAACTGAAATGTCGTTTTCTCTATTGGTCTAGAGATGTCATACATAGTGATGTCAACCCATAACTTTACTAGCTCATTGACAAGAGGCTCAATATATACATTCATATATTTGACATGGTACTTACCTAATTGGGTGAAAGTACACATAATTACTACCTTGTATATATATAAGTAATTATGCAACGAATAACAAAAGAGAAATACAATGTTCAAAACAATTTTGTAAACAAATACCTGAAACAATCATTTCCGACATCGTGTTCTCCCTCTTTATTGACATCCAAGGAGGAAGGTTATTGTTTATAACAAAAATTGGTGACATTGAGTAAATAAACCTGAGCTCACCAAATAGATTGCCACTATCAGCTTCCAATGAAAGCCTAACAGTATGAGGATCTTCTTTAAAAATTGGCCATCTGTCTTCGATGTTCCTAAATGCATAACCATCTACAAGCATTAAAAGAACACCATCTTCACTTCTATGACATGCATGGTAATACATAAATTGTACAATGATTTGGCACCTAAACAAGCATTTCAAACGTGGAATTGTCGGAATATGACGAAGAACCTTGTGAGGCACCTTTTTTGTTACTTGATCGATTTGATATCTACCGATTTGACATTGCGAGAAATTAATTTCTGATGTGTATTGTCCATAATATATAATATGATCATTCAGACATGCATTAATAGCATGATACTCCATTCCAATATCTTTCATAATGGCACACATTTCTCGGTATGTGCGCAGTAAATTATTTGACGGGGGTACAAAAAATTCACTTAACAATCTACATCACAAAAACAAACTAATTAATGCAAATAATAGTAATAAAAAATATTGCATCCTTAATTTACACATTAATTGACACTAAAAATAGAGAAAAATAAAGTCAACCTTTACATACAATATGTGAAAAATTATATTACGTACCTTAGGATTTGTGTGAGACAAGTGTTTGAAAAACCATTCAATACCTTCAAGTTCACCAGCAACATTATAGCAGAGAGAATATGTGTTTGTGAGCCTTCATAAAGGGGTTGTTCTGCCTTCTCAAGAAGAGGTACATCATAAATATCATCATCGTTTTCCTCATCGATAGGAGAAAAGATGTCATGGATCAATCTATTTGTCCCATCATCTGACTCAACAATAGTATTGGTGTCATCTTCTTCCATAGGCTTGACATGATATTCATTCTTCATACTGTCTTCCACATCTTCTACAATAGTATTTCTACTAGTACTTGGAAGGTATTTATCTGGCGACAAACAACTAGGAGGATTTTTCTTTACAATTACAAACAATCAATAACATTAGTGTATATTAAAAAAATTAAAACACGATTTTTTTATAAATAAAATCAATACAAAGACATATATAATGAATAACTTATCATGGGACGAAATGTATGCCCCCCTTCACAATGCCCATATGTTAAACAATATTTTTCAGTTGTTTTCCTTACAAATTTTTTTCTTTTCAAGCCCCTACATTCATAGCAAGGGAAATAACATTTCCCATCAATACCGACCAATGCCTCCCATGCATTCCTTAACCTAGCAATTTTTCTTTCACTCTCTTCAAGTGTTGGCATTGGGATTTCATATATTAATTACAAAAAAATCCACTCAAGCAATATAAGTACATTAGTTTATGAATTATATACTCTAATTATGATAACAATATCAATTTTCATCGTATATTTATTAAATGTTTATAACAATAATCAACAAATTAAAACCATACATTTTTACCACATAAGTTCCAAAGCTTCACTATAAGCAAGTAATAAAATCAAACAATAAAAGAAAACTACACCAAGACAAATTGTATAATAATTAAACATAATTGAGTAAACATGTTCATACCTATATATTTCCTAGGGAAAAATTTGTGTCCCCAAATGAAAAAGGTTCTAAGGGTTAGAGATCCAATCTTGGCATTTAAAAAGGAGACAAAGTAATATTAAAAAATTGTAACTTTCAAAGTACAAAATTAGAGATTTTATGCAGGTCAAGAATTGGATTTGAGGCAAGTCGTAGCAAAAAGACTAATAAATCATGCAATGAACAATGACCATAATAATATTTTATAATTGTCTCACCTACAACAAAATTTTCGAAAACACTTACCTTTGTCGATCTTCTGGCGAATGTTGACTTTCTCAAATTTGACCAAGTCAGTGAATTCAATGATCATTAAACCATTTTTAAATGGTCAATTGTCATCCCCTTTGTGCATCAATAGATCAACTAACACTATTATCATTGATTGATTGACGAACAGTTTTCTATGCCAATCAAACATTCGATGAAGGTATAGGTTCGTCGAAATTCTAGCGTTATCGGGGCACCCAAGAAAAAAATATATTAAAATTTGAATAATTTGCGACGATACGATTCAATTTATCCTTGTCATCAAAAGTTTTTTTCAAATTTTGACCCCATATGTAGTAGTGAGTGGTGTGTTGCATTTTCTTCCATACATTGCTTCAAATGTGTTCATCTTCAAAGATTCTTGATGCCCATTATTATATGAAAAATAAACCAAATAAATGTAGTATTTCCACTTGGAAGGATTTCTCGTAACATACTTCATCAACATATCTTCAATCACTTTATAGATCCTCTTGGTCTTCCCATCTTAATCTAGGTGATGTATTGTACTAAAATTTAAATTTATCCCAAAACATTTCAATAATAATTTCCACAAACTTGAAGTGAATTTGGGATCTCTATTGGATATTATTCCCTTAGGCACACCATGTAGCATATCTTCAATCACGTGATTGATCCTCTCGATCTTTCTATCTGACTCTGGGTGATATATTGTACTAAAATTCAAATTTGTCCCAAAACTTTTAAATAATCATTTCTAGAAATTTGAAGTGAATTTGTGATCTCTATTGAATATTATTTCCTTAGGCACACCATGTAGCCTTCATGTAAATTTCTACAATGTTGGTTGTATTATGTGTCATATTCACTAGTGTAACATACCCAGCCACCAGGATAAGCCACGTTAGCTCAAAACGCCCACTTCAAGGACACTCTGAAAACCATTTTGTAACATACCATGTACATCAAATACTAAAATGATTTTCTTGGATATTGATCTGAAATGCACCCATTGTCCCGGTACTTCCAAATTCTCCCTCTTGGACTGATTTCAAATTATTGTTCCAATCTTTAATTAATCAAGAAGATGAATCCAAACATTCAATTAACCAGAACATGATAAACCATAAAACAATGCTTAACAGTATTCCATGCATAGAATTAATAGCAAGCTGGCACATTATACACTCATCATCTCAAAGCTAATAACAATATGCAGTGGAATATAAATATACAAGAAAACATAGAGAATAGTTATCATTAATTAAATCATCCACCAACTGGCTATAGACCAATGACGTTCCTCCTAACCATAGACATTGTTTTTCCAAATATCAATAGTATATCACTCCCGAGCCAACGATATGAGTCCACAAGGATGGTTCCTAGGTTGACTCTACACACAACACTTGGCTAACAAGATCTCGGGTTTTCCCAACCACATAGAAATCCTAATTTCCATATTTTTCTCCTTCAACCAGCACAACCCAATTAAATGAACCCCTTTCTCTATCATGTGTTCCCTCAGGTTGTTCCAATTTCTTTCTAGGGTTCCAATGATACTAGTCAGGAATATCAATGCTAGAAACTCCAAGGATTCTTATTTGTGGACATTTCTTTCAGAAATTCCATCAATCTCATGCACATATACATCCATTCTCTCATGGAATAATCAGTAACTCCTCACATCGATCTCACAATGGCTCTCCTCCTCCAACCATTTGTTTCCATGATCATACCAAGAGCACACAAATGATAAAAAGTGAATGCACGATTGATTAACAATGAATGAAGAATGAAGAATAACCCCAAATATCCCACATGAAGGGTTTATATAATTACAAGAACCACATGTCCTCCCCCAAGATGCTCATGTAACCACTTCCTCAAATAAGACCAAGATGAGTGAATAATAATAAAAGACTTAGCCCCTTTATCCCCCTCTCTCGTGGAATCATATCCCACTATCTCTCTTGTCCTTTTCCATCCTTTAGTCAACGATGTATTTTTATTAATATACATAGAAGTATTACATTTCTAGGCACCCTAGCCTTTCAACATACTGGCTCACCATCCTAAGTCAAATTTACATAATACATTCTAGTTCATAGGGGTTAAAACCAGGGTGTTACATCCCCCTCCCCTTATTTTTGGCACGATCCTCAATGCACAACACTATACTGGTGTTCTTAATATTAAAAATCTAGTCTTGTTGGCCTATACTCTACACATAAAATCCATTCCATGCTTATATACATAAGCACTATAACATAAAACTAAAACATGCATACATAGGCACTCTAGCCAAAACCTACATAATGATATTACAATTTATAATTATGGAAGTTATGCCAACCATCAAGCTCGCATTCCCCATCAACTAGCACAACCCAAGGAGTGTATGCCCTTCTCTACTCTGCAGTCCTTCAGGCTATACCACCTATCTTCATGGATCCAACGCACTCGACTAGGAATTCTCAGTGTTGCAATTCCAATAACTTTAGCTGCAACATGTCCCCTGGAATTTCTTTGTTCCATTTCTTTGTCTTTGAGTTGATTTTTTATTTTTCTCTTCTTCCCAAGATTCTAGATTCAATAGCCAATATCTCATATGTATTACACACATACAATCATCATGATATATCATTATAATAATTTGCAATCATAAATGTTAAATTTGTTTTATACAAGAAAACAAAATTTCCCAAGCATGAGCTTCATGTTCATAATTCATTTGGATCTTGTATCAGAAAATATCAATCTTTATTATGGATTATAGAAATGTCATTCCCAAGACTATTCTTCATGCAATTTTCTCAACCTTCACTCAGTCAAACCATTTGTTAGCATATCATAACAATTTTAATTTCTCAAATCAGCTTTATACAGGAAAATAAATTTTCCAGGCATGGGGTTTATACTCATAATGTTTGTCTCTTGCAACAACATTCATTGGTCTT
>JASDQU010589539.1:59628-70000 GCA_032191745.1 Picea mariana
TTCCCCTTTAGCCTTCACAACCCAAAGAAATGAACCCCTTTCTCTGCCATGCAGTCCCTTAGGTTGTTCTAATTTTTTTCCAAATCTCCAATGCTACTAGTCAAGAATAAGAATGTTGGAAAATACAAGGATTCTCATGTGTGGACAGTTGTTTAAAAATTTCCATCAATTTCGTGCACATAGGCATCTGTTCCCTCATGAAATGATCAATAACTCCTCCCAACCACCTCAAAATGGCTCTCCTCCTCCAACCATTTGTTTCCATGTTCATACCAAGATTACAAAAATGAGAAAGAGGGAATGAATGATTGATTAACAATGAATGAAGAACAAATAACAACCCCAAATGTCCCACAAGCAGGTTTTATATAATTACAAAAACCAAGAACCACATGGCCTCCCCCAAGAAGCTCATGTAACCACTTCCTCAAATAATACCAAGATGGGTGAATAGTAATAAAAGACTTAGCCCCCTTACCCCCCTCTCTTGTGGAATCATAGCCCCCTGTATCTCTTGTCCTTGTCCATCATATAGTCAGCGACGTAATTTTATTAATATACACAAAAGTATTAGATTTATAGGCACTCTGACCTTTCAACATATCGGATCACCAGAATAAGTCACATTTACATAATATATTCTAGTTCATAGGGGTTAAAAATGGGGTGTTACAACTAGAATAAAATGTGAAACCTTTGTAAGTCTATCTAGCAATACTAGGATAGAGTCATTCTTCCTTATTTTCTTGGACAACTTGGTAATAAATTCAATGGTAACAATCTCCCATTTCCATTTAGTAATGGGGAATGCTTGTAGAAATCTAGCAGAATGTTTATGTGCATCCTTTATCTCTAACATTATATGCACCTAGCTATGTAATCAATGACATATTTCTTCATACCTAGACAAAAATACTATCTTCTCAATGTTGCAATTGTTTTATCGTACCCTATATGTGTTGGGGAATAGGGTGGAACATGACATGAAATAGAAAACATTGTACTACAAATAATCAAAGAGCAAAAAAAAATCAAAGATAAAGGTGGTGTCTAAAGACATTGTTACAACAGTTAAGAAAGGTGCATTGTCATCAGATTATCACAATGCATATTGGATCTCGATCGGTTGATCGTCGTAATGAGAATGACCCAAGGGGTCTTATTTTTTAGCCTCAAGATCTAACCAACTTCCATAGAATCCAGAAGATCTTGTCCACATATAATTGTCGGTGATTAGCATCGACTCTATAAAATCAATGTTGTTGAGTCGGATCGACAAGGATGCTCAGCTCAACCTCCTATACATTCAACTTGTAGTCGATTTTTGGGTTGGTAGATCCACCACTTGACTTTATTTGGTTGACTGTCTGACTGATAGGAAGTTCAACTACTCGACAGACTGGAGTAGTGTGCTAGTCGATCGCCCGACTAATGTATCCAAATATAGGTCAACCTCTAGACTGACTGAACCCAAGAGATGTGTGATGAACTATCAATGCTTGATGTTCCAACACCCCCCATAATCACATGTCTCTCGTGATTCAGGATGTGAAATTATGTCATTATGACACCCCCCCATAATTGCATCTTCCTGAAATCCAAGCATCGTGTAGAGCTTGAAAAATATGGCTTCAACTAAATGTTTAGTGAGGATATCATCAACCTGGTCATTTTTACTATGATATTCAAGAGAGACAACATTCTCATGAACCAACTATCTCAAATAGTGAGTATGGAGCTCAACATGCTACATTTCACTATGGTTATCACAATAGATTGTAGTCAAGGTCTAAACAGGAAGGCCAAGTTCTCCCAAAAGTTGGTGAATCCATATTGCTTTAGTACCTGATTGAACGGTGCCACAATATTCTACTTATATTTTTGACAAAGAAACTACCTTTTGTTTCATGGAAGACCACACCAAAGGTCCAATTCTATATCGAAACACATAAACAAAGGTGGACTTCCAATAATCATTGTCTCCAGCCCAGTCAAAGTCGGTGAAGAAGACCAACAATTCTGAACTTTGACAATACTTGATACCAAAATGAGTGGAACCCTTGAGATAATGGACAATTCATTTAAATTATTTCCAGTGACTTTCTTTAGGGTCCTTATTAAACCAAGAAACCACACTAGCAACAAAGGAAATGTTAAGTAGACTATGAGTAAGATAAATAAGACTACTAACCAATTGTCGATAAAGAGTAGCATCAACTACAGGATTTTGAAAAATTTTGGTAAGTTTTACTCCATAATGAAAAGGAGTAGCACAAGGCATGCAATCAACCATATTAAAATGTGTCAACATATCCATCACATATTTAGACTGAGAAATGAAAAAACCATCACATAGTGGTAATACTTGAAGACCCAAAAAGTAATGCAAAGTACCAATATTTGTCATTTCAAAAGAGTCGGCAAGTTGTTTCTTCATTCTAAGGATGAGATCATTATTATTGTCGGTAATGAGTAAGTCATTTACATATAAAAAAACAATCAAAGTGTCTACATTGGTATGGATTACATACAAGCTATGATCAGATTCACAACGTTTCAAACCAAGTCAAAGAAATAAATTATCGATCTTAGCATACCAAGATCGTGGATCCTGATTCAAACCATAAAGTGACTTTGATCCAAGTGGATATTGGTGTCCACCCACCTATTCCAACTGGCTCCTCTTGACAATTTTTAGTTCAACACATTCTTCTGTAATTATTTTTAATTATGGGTTCTACACTTCTGGAGTTTTCTGAAGCCTTGCACAGCTTCCAGGTGGATATTGGTGTTCGCCCACTTAATCCAACTAGCTTATTTTGAAAATTTTCATTTTAATACATCTTTTTATACTTCTAGGGTCGTTTTGGCCCCTAAATAATGTTTTTTTGTCTTGCCACAGCCAAATTATAGACAGAGTCAGAGTTTGATGGCATAATGTGTATCTCTCAAAAATACCTTTCCAATGGGCTATCTCGTGCCTAAAACGGAGGTCGTATGCAAAAATTACGACCCTGGGAAGTTGAGGTACCAACTTACCAATCGAGGCCCACATAACTTTTGGTGTTTCATATCCTAGGGTTAGGTTTTTGGATGTCTAGGGTTTTGGAATTCATGAGTAATGTTAAAAAGGCCTCTGGAGCCTCATTGTAATCATTCTGCTCAGATGGATGCGCATAGCATCCACATCTCTTCTCAGAGATATCTACCACCATTCAAGTAAGTTGTTTTTAGTTCTGCAGTTTTACAGTTTCAACCTATTTTAATGATTCAATAGAATTTATTGTTCACTTGATATATGTTTTTGTTCTTTGTATCTCTATGTTATTGTATTCAGCCTATTATTCATTATGTTCCACTCATAAGTCTGGATTAGTGGTATCAGGGTGGTATGCTCTTCATTTATTTTTCTTCATGCATGTCCCCAACAAGATATGGGTACAATAAGTTGGGACTTGAACCAGTCGAGCCTTGCAATATTGGCCACGCTGATCCTGACAAAAATCCATGGGGGATGAGAATAAATATGATGGAGCAGGAAATTCTTTTAAAATGTTGCTCGAGGAATCCCTTGCATGACAAAGCAACGAAATGATGGACAAATTTTCACAGATCCTTCAGCGGCCGCCCATAGGAGATGCATATTCTTCAAGCGGCCATGAAACCCCCTTCAAGGTACAAGTAAATTTTGATATTCCATTATTTGAAGGACTGGTAGATGTGGATTTTGTATATAAATGGTTGAATATGCTTGAAGGATAAAAATTTTCCAAAACTTTTATGACATGGAAAAGATTACTTTTTCACTCCTAAAGGTCATCCCCCATGTCAAGGACTGGTGGGATACTTACTCTGAGAAAAGGGCCATAGAGGAATCTGCACTATTTGTGGTCTCCCCTACATGGGATTCCTTCAGGGATTCCATTAAAGAACATTACTACCATGTTGGAAGCTACAAGGACCAGTACACAAGATGGACCACACTGCATCAGGAAAGGGACCAGACCGTACCATATTTCACCAATATTTTCCATACCCTGCGCACCAAAGTGGGTATCAAAGACTCTAAACGACATCTAGTGCTCAAATATTATAGTTGTCTGCATAGAAACATTCAAACATAAATGGATTTTCTAAACTTTGCATCATTAGGTGTGGCTTGTAGATATATTGTCAAGATCGAGTAGAAATTTAAGCAAAAGAGGCGAGAGTTTGGATCTGCAAACTCCTCACAGACGAAGCAAGGCAAAGGTAGCCTCAACCCACAAAATAAGGGACATAGAAAATATGGCCACTCTCGGGACAACCAGTCTAATCCACAACACAAGAAGGGTAATGAGAATTCAAAGAAGGATATGGGAAAGTGGTGTGAATACCATAAAATACGTTGGAACAACATTGAAGAATGTCTCTCCAAAAAGTCACTGGTGGTCGAGCTGAAAGCTTCCGAGTCAGAGGAATATTGTGACTCTAAATAAAATCTATAAGGAGGGAAGTGGATCATCTATACCGAATGCAACACCACTATCGCTACCACCAAATTCCATCCAATCAAACCAGAAGATTCATAGGAATGGGAACACCTCTTTCACTCATAGATGTGGGTAAAGGGGGTTGTGTTTCATTTCATTGTCTATAGAAATAGTCATAAGAACTTGATCTTAGTATAGGTCTTCAAGCAGCTGGACTTGTTTATGACACCACACCCACAAACCTACACCATCAATTGGCTTCGCCAAGGAAGAGATCTTTGCATCATCCAATAGTGTCGTCTTCCCTACGGCATGAAGCCCTTCATAGAAGAGGTATTGTGTGATATTTCTCCCATTGAAGTTTGTGATGTTCTTTTAGGACAATCATATTTGTGGAAGCGACATGTTGTGTATGAGTCTATACCTCGCAATGTTATTATTACTTTGGGTAGACAATTGTACAGGATACCAGAGGTAGCACCACCTACCACTATTTCTTTAATCTATTTTATTAAGCAATGCAATAATGTCATTTCACAGACTGGGAATTTCGTATTCTTTATGATATGTTCTCACAGTAAGCAGGAGGTCATTGCCACATCCATGACCTCTACACAGAGCCTCTCTTTGTAGCAGAAGCAAGTGGATGGGATCGTGGAAGACTACAAATACATCTTCTCCTCACCCACTGGGGTACCGATGCACTGCTAATTCAAGCATCCAATTGATCTAAACCCCAATTCACATCTTCCTAATGGACTATTCTATCATCACTTGTTGATGGAAAATGACGAAATCAAGTGTCAGATCCAAGATCTTCTTCAAAAGGGGCACATCATACCTAGCTCATCCCCTTGTGGAATCCCAATTGTACTGGTGTAGAAGAAAGATAGGACCTAGCGACTCTGCATTGATTACAAAGAATTAAACAAAATCATAGTCAGGAACCAGTACCCAATTCCCCGAATTGATGACTTTCTTAACCAACTCAAGGGGGTAAAGTTCTTCAGCAAGATTGACCTAAAGTCTTGCTACCACTAGTTTCCCATCGAATTGAATGATTTAGGAAGATATCTTTCAAATCTAAAGAAGGTCCCTTTGAATGGATGGTCATTCCCTTTCAATTAAAAAATGCACTAGCCACTTTCATGAGGTTGATGGATGATGTATTGAGACCCTTCACCAACTCTTTTATGGTGGTATATCTAGATGACATCCTCATCTTCAATAGAACTTGGGAGGAGCACATGTAGCATATTCAACAGGTTTTGAGCACTCTGTGGCAGCCAAAGATGTATGCCAACTTGGAAAAATGCTTCTTTGGAATGAACACAGTACAATACTTGGGTTACATTGTTGATGAGCATGGGGTACATGTGGATCTATCTAAGATCCAAGTCATTTTTTATTGGCCAGTCCTGACCACACTAACCAAGCTTCAGATCTTCTTGGGAATTGATAAATTCTACCGACGGTTCATATTGGGATTCTCCCATATTGCATGGGCCCTCATCCAAGTGACCAAGGGTGGTGGCAGGGAAAATTTTCCATGGAGGAAGGCACAACAACGAGAAGTGGATGATATGAAGCATCGCTTATGCTCAGCTCTAGTACTCTCCTTACCCGATCTCAACAACTGTTTGAGATTGAGACTGATGCATCCGACTATGTTGTAGGCACATTTCTCACTCATCACATTCATCCAGTAGCATACCATGGTGATACACTCTCAAATACCATCCGTAAATATCCCACCTATGACAAGGAAATGTATTCCATTGTGCAATCGTGTCTTCAATGGAAACATTACATTCTTGGAAAGGAGAAAATCATCCACTCTGATCACAAGCCTCTGTAGTTCATACAGACATAAGAGAAGTTGTAGAATGGTTGCCATCAAAAGTGGTCCACATACCTACCACANGGCTGCCTCAGTCAACCTCCCGTGGATGCACTCACCACTGTTCTCCATTCATGTGGGCATGAGGAGTCTAAGTGGCCCCAACTTTATCAGTAAGAACCTGACTTTGTCACCACCTATCATCTCTTGGGTACATGAGTGAATTTCACCAATTTTCACATTCAGGATGGACTGTTATGCCATCTAGGCCATCTCTATGTTCCTGCAAGCGAGCGTGCAAAGATGATTTGGGAGGCTCACTACAGTTGGATGGCATGACATTTTGGCATGGATAAAATTGTGGTCGTTCTACAAAAACATTTTTATTGGCCAAAAATTCGACAGGACATCAGTAAGTATATCATATCTTTCATTGTTTGTGCCATTTCCAAGCCATCCATCAATAAGAAAGGATTATACACCCCTCTTCCTACTCTCGAGAGACCTTGGGAATCCATCTCGATGGATTACATGTCTGGTCTTTCATCCACCAAGCAAGGAAATTATTACGTATTTGTGGTGGTTGATCGGTTTTTGAAGATGGCCATTCTCACAGCCTGCAAGAAGAGCATCACAACAGCAAATATTGACAAGCTCTTCTTCGAACGAGTGTGGGTCCATTTTGGGATACCACAGACCATCATCTATGATCGGGATAGCAGGTTCCTCAGCATGTTTTGGTTGATTCTCTAGTCACTGTTGGACACTAAGCTCATTAAATTCACTACCTTCCACCCTCAAAATGATGGCCAAACAGAGGTCATCAATTGGATGATTGTGCACATCCTATGCATTTATAACTCTAATCATCCATGTACATGGGACGAGATTCTTCCCTATGTTCAGCATAGCTACAACATGGCTCTCCATAGCTCCACTGGCCATAACCCCTTTTAGGTGGGGCTGGGATTCCAACCCTTGGGTCCCATTGATGTTGCACTACATCTTGAAACCACACAGAAATATTATTTCCATGTTGATTCTGAGGCCGACAAATCCACCAGATTCAATGAGTGGATTCAGCACATCCACCAACAGTTCCATGAGATTTTGAAAAAAGTCAATTCTAAGTACAAGAAGCGTAATGATCAACATCGGGGACCACACAAGTTTCAAGTGGGAGACAAGGTATGATTAAATTTGCAGGAATAACACCTTATAGGGCCCCATTGGAAGCTTCATCCACTTCTCTATGGGCCTTACACTATCACCAAGGTTGTAGGTGACAATGCTTTTGAGCTCAACACTCCCCCCTTCCTTGGCTTGCACTCAGTGTTCAATGTGGACCTCCTCTGGCCATATTTTCCACCATTACTGGACACCTCAGAGATCACAAAATAGTTGACACCAACAGAGCTCAACCCTAACTACATGGAGTAGGCATCCACTGATCAGATAGTGGACACACATGTCAAGGGCACTCGCTAGCAGGGGATCCAGCTTTATAGGGTTGTCAAGGTAGGGTAGCTCTTGCACCGAGGCAATTGGCTCACCTGGATTCAAATTCAGTAGAAATTTCCTCACCTGATGGGGGAACTCAACACAATGGAGACCATTGGTTCCTAAGGGGCAAGGACTGATCTAGGTAGATATTGGTGGCCACCCACCTATTCCAACTGGCTCCTCTTGAATTTTTTTAGTTCAGCACGTTCTTCTATAATTATTTGTAATTATGGGTTCTACACTTCTAAGATTTTCTGAAGTCCTACACAACTTCCAGGTGGAGATTGGTGACCACCTACCTAATCCAACTTGATTATTTTGAAATTTTTCATGTCAATACATCTTTTTGTACTTCTAGGGCCGTTTTGGGGCCCTAAACAATTTTTTTTTGTCTTTCCATAATCAAATTGTAGACTAAGTCAAAGTTTGATGGCATAATTTTAATTTCTCAAAAATGCCTTTCCAACGGGCTATCACACACCTAAAACAGAGGTTGTTTGCAAAAGTTACGACCCTGGGAAGTGGAGGTACCAACTAACCCATCGGGGACCACATAACTTTTGGAGTTTCATCTCCTAGAGTTAGGTTTTTGGATGTATATAGTTTTGGAATTCATGAGTAATGTTAAATGGGCCTCTGGAGCCTCATTGTAATCATTTAAATGGGCCTCTGGAGCCTCATTGTAATCATTCTTCTCAGATGGATGCACGTAGAAGCCACATCTCTTCTCATAGATAGCTACCACCATTCGAGCAAGTTGTTTTCATTTCTACAGTTTTACAGTTTCAACCTATTTTATGTATTCAATAGAAGTTATTGTTCACTAGATATAGGTTGTTGTTCTTTGTATCTCTGTGTTATTGTATTCAATCTTTTATTCATTTTGTCCCACTCATAAATCCAGATCATACTTCTTGAGTCAAAAAAAAAAAATTGAATCTATTACAAAACCAGGTGAATGTTCCATGAAAATTTCTTCAGATAAGTCTCCATGAAGAAATGCACTCTTCACTTCTATCTGATGGATTTTTCGTCCAAAATGAGCAACAAGGGAAAGAATCAATTGAACAAAGTTCATCTTTACAACAAGGGAAAAGGTTTCAGTGTAGTCGATTCTTTCTTGTAGAGAAAATTCCTTCGTGGTGAGGCATGATTTATGTCACTTCAACAATACCTTCAAAGGTGAATTTGATCTAGTAGACCCATCGACACTTCATAATGTTATTTCCTTGCGGGTGGGGAATTGTTTCCTAAGTATGATTCTTTGACAAAGAATCAATTTCTATCTTCATGGTTTTCTCCCATTCAATTCATATTTCAGCATCTGAGTAGGTGGCAGGATCAAAAGTTTCAAGTACAAAAGTCATCAAGGAAACATTGTCATGTTGTTTTTTACTTTGAGTTTGTCATCTGGATCAGGGATCTGCAACATCAGCTTCAATTGTCTTGGTAGCTTGTCTAGGTATACAAGAAATAGGTAAACTACAGTTCACTTCAGCAAGTCTATCAGAATTAGAAGGGTCTTCATTCAGTGGACCAATCGAAATAGAGGACGATGAACTAGTCGACTCAGAGGTTGATGATCCAATTGAAACAAGAATAATGTTTGATTGTTCAGTCGAAGGACTGAAGTATGGAACAGGAGAAACAATGTCAGATACAACATCAAAGAGATCATCCAAAAACAATCAAGAGGAGTAATTCAATAACTTAATGCAAAAATACTTTTCATCAAACAATACATTTCATCTTATAATGATGTTGCACTTGACAAGGTAAAATAGATGATAGGATTTATACTCTTCAGAGTATCCAATCATGATGCAAGCATGACTCTTTGCATCCAACATATTTCTGCAATCATAAGGAATGTGAGCCCAATAAACACATCCAAACACATGGAGGTGTTCGACTAAAGGCTTCTTCCCATACCATCATTCAAATGGAGTCATGGAAGGAACATCTTGAGTCAATATTTGATTAAGCAGATAATTTCCAGAGTACACCGCTTCCGCCCAGAAGCAAGGAGGAAAAACTTTATCCTGTAAAATGCATCTACCCATTTCAACTAACATATGATTCTTTCTTTCTACGACGCCATTTTGTTGAGGTGCATGAGGAACTGAAATATTCTAGTCAATATCAAATTGAAGCAGGTGTTCTTCAAAAGGTCGATTTACATACTCTCCACCTTCATCTCATATCAAGCATTTGATGGGTTGACCACATTGCTTTTTAGAAAGTCCCAAAACTCCTTGAACTTTTCAAAGACAATTTTTTTATTCTTTAGAAAGTAAACTTATGTAAAGCGATAGAAATCATCAATGAAAGTCAAAACATACCTTGCACCTTCCAGTGAAGGTAGATTGGTGCAGCAGACATCACTGTGAACTAATTCTAGTAGGTTTTATGCTCACCACACTTTTTCAGAGTCGAATGGTGCCTGATGATGTTTCCCAAGTGTTAGCACTCTATAAATTTGTTTGGTTGATAAACAAATGACAGAGGTAACTGTTTCAACCAACTTTAGGTTGGATTCTGACCTTTCCAACCAGAG
>JASDQU010589539.1:70020-81016 GCA_032191745.1 Picea mariana
CACCACACTTTTTCAGAGTCGAATGGTGCCTGATGATGTTTCCCAAGTGTTAGCACTCTATAAATTTGTTTGGTTGATAAACAAATGACAGAGGTAACTGTTTCAACCAACTTTAGGTTGGATTCTGACCTTTCCAACCAGAGTGGGCTCTCTCAAATGTGTAAATACTAAAAATACTCAAGAATATTTGGCAATGAACACACAGAGGTCAGATTCTGCAATTGGAAAAGTTTTGAAGGGGTTGGTAGGACCAACAACAGAACGGGACCATTGGGAAATGGGGTCAACTTCTGAAATCATATGAAAATTTTTAAGCTATGTATTCCAGAGGGAACAGAGGCAAAATAGGTATGATGTTCAGGAAAAATAAGTAATATGAGATGGAAGTGGGAAAAGAGAAAATACCACTATGAAAAGAGGAATCTAACAAAGGACGAATCTCTTGGCATAGTTATAGAAGAAAGAACATAAAGGCTGGTTACTGAAAACAGAGCACCAATTAAAGGTGAATTATGAACCAGGAACCAATAAACATATAACAAGTATAATCAATATAAGAAGGGGAATTAGCAAGGTGACTTCCTTATTTTATTTAAATATTGATACTAGCATCAAACACATTCATGAATATGAAATACAAGAAAACATACTAAATATCAACACCATGATGAATCCCAACTATCTAAGAAAACCTTCTCTACTTGTATTTAAATTCATAAGAAATCACAAAGTTTTCCTGCTACAGGGGCAAGCCCCTCTCCAGCCATTCGAACCCTTTATTTATTTTTTAAATGGTATATATAGATAAATTTCATATGAGACCCAAAAACGAATCATCTTCTCCAAGATTCCAAAAATAGATATCGGTTACAGAGGGAGTAACGTGCCAAAACCAAACTCCTACTTTCTAGGGAACGTTACAAACAGAAAACAAAAATATTTGAGATCTTTACCCTGAATACCACCTATCTACAAAATCACAAGATTCCCTGAAATGAAATCGATTTAGCCTATCATCAACTTTTCATTTTATCTTTTCAATCTCTTCCTTTAATGTGTCAAGCCAACTAGGTTGGTCTTCTTCAGTACCTTTAACCGTTCCATCTTTATCATCCTCCTTCTGTCTCTTTTTCCTTTTGTTCTCGTCAACTTGCATGCAGTGTCCATATGCATGTACATTAATGATCAAATCCTTCATAATAGGATTTAACCTGATCCCTTCACCTAATATTGGTTCATATGCAGATTTTGCATGAGATTTTGTTGCTAGGAGTTTCGCAACATGCCTTTATCTCTTCTTGATATTTTTTTCATATTATTCGAATTTCCTGGTTTGTTGAAAACCATTGGATATTTCTCCTCAACTCCCTCTGGTTTTCCAGGGAACACGAGCCTATTTCCCTCGGCTTCACATGAATTGGATGAGTGATTTGATTTGTAGGTATCCCTCTCTGGAATAAACCGTCAATTACCCAAAATAGAGTAATTTCACCTGTGTTTTGAGTAACAGACACCATCAAGTACTAATCATGGGCTAATGAAAAAATTCCTTACAGAGATAATGACCTCTCACGTTCGACCATCGATTTCCAATAATGAGTATTGAATAGGTTATTTGGCAGTTCTTACTTGGCATTGCGCGAGCGAATGGTACCTAAACAAGTGTCTCGAGATGATTTGACTGGCCATCAAGTTTCCTTTACACATGTGACCCTTGGATTTGACACATTTAATGATTCTTAACACGTGATTTCGGGCTGTGATGGATTGGTTTCGAGTTCACCCACTTTTCCCCCTAAAATGTGTCTAAGGATGCCACGTATCTTTACGGGAAACCACGGTTGGAATTTTGTGCACACTCAGACATTTTAACCTCTGTGCTATTTCTCTTCCCGAAATGATCCCTAGTCGTTGATCTACGGTGCTTGTGATCTGTGGACCGTCGAGTCCCATCAAATCCACACTTCTACTAGAATTAGCCTCCTTTCAATAGATATGGACATGTCCTCCAGTTTATCGCATCTCTACACTGGTTTAGCCTCTCGCTAAGTTTCGAAACTTGGATTCCATATAAAAATTGTTATAGCGATAACATGGGCTCCAACTGGGGATGTTATCCTCCCTACGAGGTAGCAAAGAACACGTAGACCCTGTGCCTTATCCATCGGGCTACTCTCAAAATGGGTGCGTACCCTGTTCTGACCTGTCACCAATGTCTACTGAAAACCGAAGTCTTCCCACTGCTTTCACCTCGAGACTGAACGTTGGATATACTGCTAAAATCTAACTGAACACTTTATTTGAAAATATAAACTTGAAAATGCTTGATTATCAAACTTATTCGCACCTACCTACCCTAACTGTTGAAATGAGCTTCCAATCAAATGAAATCATAATGCTAATTCAACCATGCAATAATTTTATCTATTGTTTGGTTTCTTTGCACACGCTTTCTCCAAAGCCTATTTACTGATAATTTATTCAAGAATTTACATATGAATTCAAATCTCAAAGATTCAAAAACATTAGCACTATTTACTGCCTCCAACAAAACTGCAAATGGATCTTCTAAAACATGCACAAAACAACAATCATGCTTCACTCTTTCCACTGCATTCTTGCTTCGATGTGATTTAACCAGTTGATTTCCACCAAGAAGATGAAAAATCTGCTGAGACTGCTAGAAATAACGATCTTTTGAATCATAAGATAGTTCTGACTGGAATAAATCCTCTAGTAGCAAGAAATCCATATTTAATGTTGACGTTGACTGAACATCATCTTTATTTCTAATCTTAAGACCCATCATAAGTTGTAAATTGTGATTGTTAAAACTCTCCATATAGCATGCCACAGGGTCGTGAAACACATGAGAAAACATTTGTTTTTGATAAATCAAAACAGAAGGACAAGCCTCCTTCACAAGTTTTTGTTGTCTTTGTTCTACTTTTTCAGTCCTGAGAACATTTTCAGAACCATAATCTTCAAAGGAATTAAATAAAACAACTACTTCTTTATGATCTTTCTACATTTTTGATTGAATCATCACATACGCCGTTTTGTTGTTTCCCTGGAACTCTATGTCATTTTTTTGTTCATTTCTTAAAGTCTCCATAGATGGGGTTTCAGAGACCTCATCCACATCCAAGCCACTTAGAATTTGAACAACCACATCATTCGTAGAGGAAGGAAAACACTTCTGAAGTACTTTTTTTTCTTGGAGATCTTGTTAAATGTCCTCATCAAGTTCAGGAGAAGGCAAATGAATTTTGACGACAATTCTTTGATCAACTTTCTTTATTTTCTCATGATTTGCTTTTAACCATACAAAGGAAGAAAAACATAATGGGAGACAGTTTTGATTTGCAAGTCCACTTCTATCCTCAGATTCAACATCATGCCTTGAGGGTTTATGTTCTAAAACATTATTAACATTTTGCTTCAGCAATTTAAAAGAAGCAAATCACAATGGCAAGGTTATTCCACCTGATATAAAATCTTCTTCATGTTATTTACTACTGTCATATGCACATTTTCCACTTTCTTTGGATTATTGAACACGCTCATCTTCAGCATCATTTTCGACCAATGGCTGCAATTCCTTGTTAATTTTTTTCAGTGAATCATTGTGTTTTGGCATCATCCCACCTTCCTTTTCTTCAATGATGATCTTAGAATTTTCTTTCAACAATTTAAATGAAGAAAAGCATAAAGGTAAATAATTTACTTCAGTTGATTCAGTACTTTCTTCTTTGCAACTATGACATGATGTAGGCTGATTTCTCTTAACATGTCAATGAAAAGGAACATTTTCTGATAGAGAACATGCAACTAGTTGTTCTAGGAATTCAACATCACAATCATCATCATATTCATCATACATAGGAAAATCAGCAACATCTGCAATGTCATCTAATAAGAACAAACTTGGAATATCAACCTGCTCTTCAAAAGACCGATTTGCAAATTCATCTTCTTGACTATCTACAAATGAATATATAAAGAAATCAGCTCCATGATTATCATGGGGTGATTCAGAAGCTAAATTAGAACCTCCTTTTTCAATAAGTGGAATATAATATTTTTCAAAGTTATTAGCATTAAAATCTTCAAGAGGACCTATGATATTATTAATTCTCTGCTCAAGATTCCAATCAACTGTTTTTTGTTCATATTCACTTTCATGTTCTTGAGCATCTAACCCCTCATTTCGAATATGTTCACATGCTTGGATATTGTGTTGAATCTCTCGAGCATCATTAAACATTTGTTGTAAGGACTTAGGTCTTCTTTCCATCAGGAGGAAAGACAAATCTGGATGAAGAGTAGTTGCATAATGGAGCATGGCAGCATCTTCAGTGGGTTGAATTTCTTTGTACAAATTATGATAAATACTGGAAAACCTTCTACTGAATGTAGAAATAGTTTCATTGCTCTGCCTTTTCAAGGCATATAATTCTATAAGTTGTAGACCCAAAGACTTATTCTTGCCCCAAAACTTCGAAAAAACACTCTTTAGTTCTTCCCATGAGCTAATTGTCTCTGGATGCAAATGTTTTAACCATTCTTTGGTATCTCCTTTCAAGGATTGAGAGAAGGCCCTCATACAAAAATTATCATGGTCAATCTCAAACAAATCTATAAAATGTTCAAACTCTTAGATGTGTTGTTCAGTTGTGATGGAATCAGGTTCTCCATCAAACACAAGTAGGTACTTATAGTGCTTTGGAGAAAAATCACGAAGGATGTGAGGTAATTTTAAGGGTTTGTATCTATGTTGAATGTTGGAGGGTGTTGGATCAAGTACGTGAGGTGGAATATCAGCCTTGGTTTCATGAGGCTCATCAACTTGGTTATGGTCATCACATGGCTCAAATGGAAAATTTTGATCAAAATCAGTGATAAATTGAGGGGATATATGTACAATTTTAAGAGGAGGATATATAATTGCAAGATTTGCATGATAATCATTTGAATGCAACAGGTAGAGAAAAATTTCTTTAGCATGTTCAGGAAACGACAAAAGGTAATTAATAACAAAAAATATTATGTCTTGGAAAAAACTCAACTTTAGGTACTTGTTTTCTCCCATGATGTCCTTTCATACCTCTGTCAAGGGGTCTCATATTCTAGTGTAATCTCTGAATCACATTTGAATCTTGAGTGGAGTCGCCAATAAATTTTTCAGGCTACTGGGTTTTTGGGCAGTGGAGTCGCCATGAAAATTTTGAATTCTAGATTCTTGAAAATGGAGTCACCAAGTGAATGATATACAACCTTTTTATGTTTGAATACTTTTCACCATCAGTACTCAGATTTGAACTTTGTTGTTTCTCCCAAGGAAGATTTCACTTTCTCTCCCTGTCAACGGCGCCAGAATGTTAGCACTTTGTAAATTTGTTTGGTTGATAAACAAACGACAGAGGTAATTATTTCAACCAACTTTAGGTTGGATTCTGACCTTTCCAACCAGAGAGGGATCTCTCGAACGTGTAAATACCGAAAATACTCAAGAAGATTTGGCAATGAACACACATAGGTCAGATTCTACAATAGGACAAGTTTTAAAGGGGTCGGTAGGACCAACAAGAGAACAGGGACATTGGGCAATGGGTTCAACTTCTGAAATCATATGAAAATTTTTAAGCTATGTAATCCAAAGGGAACAGAGGAAAAATAGGTATGATGTTCAGCCAAAATAAGTAATATGAGATGGAAGTGGAAAAAGAGGAATGACCACTATGACAAGAGGCATCTAAAAAAGGACGAATCTCTTGGCATAGTTCTAGAAGAGAGAACATAAAGGCTGGCTACTGAAAACATAGCACCAATTAAAGGTGAATTCTGAACCAGGAACCAATAAACATATAACAAGTATAATCAATATAAGAAGAGGCACTAGCAAGGTGACTTCCTTCTTTTACTTAAATATTTATACTAGTAGAAAAAACACATTCATGAATATGAAATACAAAGAAAACATACTAAACATCAACACCATGATGAATCTCAGTTATCTAAGAAAACCTTCTCTACTTGTATTAAAATTCATAAAAATCACAATTTTTTCTTGCTACAGGGAAATGCCCCTCTCTAGCCAGTCGAACCCTTAATTTATCTTTTAAACGGTATATATAGATAAATTTCATATGAGACCCAAAAACAGAGCATCTTCTCCAAGATTCCAAAACTAGATATTGGTTATAGAGGGAGTAACATACCAAAACTGAACTAATACTTTCTAGGGAATGTTACAAACAGAAAATCGAAATATTTGAGATCTTTACCCTGAATACCACATGTCTACAAAATCACAAGATTCCATGAAATGAACTCGATTTAGCTTGTCATGAACTTTTGATTTTATCTTTTCAATCTCTTCATTTAACGTGTCAAGCCAACTAGGGTGGTCTTCTTCAGTACCTTTAACCATTCCAGCTTTAGCCTCCTCCTTCCGTCGCTTTTTTCTTTTGTTCTCACTAGCTTGCATGTAGTGTCCATCTTCATATCCATTAATGATCAAATCCTTCATAATAGGATTCAACTTGATCTCTTCACCTAATCCTGGTTCATCTGCATATTTTGCGTGAGATTTTGTTGCTAGGAGTTTCGCATCATGCCTTTCTCTCTTCTTACTTGATAGTTTTGTCATATTATTCAAATTTCCCAGTTTGTTGAAAAACGTTGGATCTTTCTCCTCAACTCCCTCTAGTTTTCCAGGGAACACAAGCCTATTTACCTCAAATGCACATGAATTGGATGAGTGATTCGATTTGAAAGTATCCCACTCTGGAATAAACCATCAATTACCCAAAATAGAGTAAATTCACATGTGTTTTGAGTAACAGTCACCATCAAGTACTAATCATGGGCTACTGACGAAAGTCCTTACAGAGATAATAGCCTCTTACATTCAGCCATCAATTTCCAATGATGAGTATTAAATTGGTTATTTGGCGACGCTTGCTTGGCACTGCGTGGGCGAATGGTACCTAAACAAGTGTCTCGAGATTTCAAGTTTCCTTTCCACATGTGACCCTTGGATTTGACACATTTAATGACACTTAACACGTGATTTTGGGGTGTGATGGAGTGGTTTCGAGTTCACCTGCTTTTCCCCCCAAAATGCATCTAAGGATGCCACATATCTCTATGGGAAACCACGGTTGGAATTTTGGGCCCGCTCAGAAATTTTAACCTCCATGCTAGTTCTCTACCCCAAATGATCCTTGGTCATTGATCTGCGGTGCTTGTGATATGTGGACCATCGGGTCCCATCAAATCCGCACTTCCGCTAGACTTAGCCTCCTTTCGCTAGATATGGCCCCATCCTCCATTTTATCACATCTCTACACTGCTTTATCATCTTGCTAATTCCCAAAACTTGGATTCCATATAAAAATTGTTATAGTGATAACACCAAGAACACATCCCTTATAGACTCCTTCAGGGGGAAACACTTTGGGTAGACCAGCAACCATGTTTTGAGTTATTAGTGCCTGCAAACTTCAAAAAATCAGATGTCTGAATTGCTCATTCCAAATTCAACTTCACTCATTGCGTTCAGCAACAAATGCAGTCAGTTTAGTGTCAGGTCAAGTAATGTCACAAAATTTGTACAAACTATCTATCAGGTCGAGAAGCTCACCGGCAACAATTCAAATTACATGCTTTCAAATCATGAACATAGAATCGATCTATCCAAAAATCCACAATCTTGTTTGTCTATGCTAACTGAGCAATATACAATAGATTGGCACTAAGGTTTGGCACATGATAAACTTCGACAATCTTCCCATGTCAACAAGTAACATCACCCTGACTAGAAAAATCCAGAGAAAAATCATCAACAACTTATATTTTCCTCTGATTAACTTCATCCAGCCACGTGAAGAAGGAGGAATCCTTAGCCATGTGATGAGTGCACCTAGAGTTGACTAACCATTCCTTCTATGTAGAATGAGACAACAAAGCCTAAGAATTTTTGGCTTGGAAGGTGAAATTATTAGCAGGTCATTATACATCGGACACGTCTCCTTCAAACAGTTTAACCTTCTCCTCTAAATTTCCACACTTTCTATAGAAGACTTTTTCCAAACGTCCATTATTTCCACAATACTGACATGTCTTCTTCTTTTGACTTCTCTTGGGTGCATATGTTTGTCTTTGTGGTTTTTTGTCACAGTATGTAGGTTTCTATGTAGAGTCATCAAACTTCACTCTATCCCTAGGATCCATCTTGCCATTTTCCTTGAACAAGTGGGCCTGGTGTTTACCACCAAGATTTCCTTATTCATGTAGTCTATGTTTATTATTTTATTCAAGACTTGATGAGGGAATTCAATTCCATTAAGGTGAAATCGAATCTCCCACAAGATGTAGGTCATGATGACCCCTACATCCTCATTCTTCTTTCCATCAAAAACAAACTTTTTATGGTCATTTGTTGGATCTGGAATCACAACCTTCACATACTAACACGGTTATTTTCTCTTCAGTATGGTTTCCATATCTAGTTCCCATATTTCATAATTTGATTTGTTTAGAACAACAAGATCAATCTTAGAAGTCATCTTCGATATCTAGACAAAGACTAGTCTGTTTTAATAAGTTCCAATCAATAAACCATTGGCCCAGATTCAATCACACAACAGATCCGACTTAGCAAGGTTCCCAGATAACAAGTTGAGGTATGTCCTTGGCTCAATTTTTTTCCCATAAGGCAATGCCTCAACATCTTCAACACATGAACAATTGTTTCTAATTTCAAGTCATGTGGCATAGCTCCTCTCATGTTCCTTCAATGTTTTTGACTCATAGAAAATGACATGCCCATTTTGGATAAAGACTCCACCAAGTCCTTCTTTACATGCATAAGTGCACACCACAAAGTCATCCTCTAGTCCAACAATCTTTAAAACATGTATACTATTTAATAAATATTTCAAATGATGGAAACTTTATTCACATTCTGAAGTCCATTCAAATTTTATTCATTTATTTTGCAGTGATTTAACTGGATTTGCAATATTGGAGAAACCTACTATAAAAATTTTACAGTCCACTCAAAAATATCTGAATTTTTACCTTCTCATCCTTGATGAAACCCACATACCTAAAAAGTTACAAGGAACTCCTTTCATACTCTTCCATAGTCATGTTTCCAAGCTTGATTTGAAATAACTTTTGTATCTTATTGTCATAATAATTCACTGACAAGCACTATTGTTGAAAATAATTTTTGAAATGCTTCCATGTGACTCTCTTCTCATGCATATTCTTGACCTTCTTGAGATGGTCCCACCACATGGAATCTTTCCCCTAAATATGGCAGATAACAATTCTTGCTTCAAGGTTGGATGAGTGATTGTGTAGCTGGAAATATTTTCTCATTCCCAACAATTATGCTTCAACATCTTCATCTTGATCTTGATCTTCCTAAGTTCCCCTTGCAAACTTTCCAATTCATACCTTATCCTTTGATGTATGATAGGGGATAAACTTGGACTATTCTCTAACTCTAAAAATGCATGGGATATTCTAACTGAATTTTTAAGTGAATTACAATGCCTAGTAACACTTATTGAGTGCATGGACCCTCTATAATCATCCCACCTTTCATGAGACTTGTAATCTTCTACATGTTCTACATTGGTTGCATGTTTTCTATTGGACTCTTTATGAATTTGCTTCTGCAAATTGTTCATACTTTTCTTTTTCATTACCTTATGCATCATCCATTTCTCCAGTCTTCATTTTTTAACCTAATATGTTCTACCTGTATCCTTAATTTTGCAAAAACATGCATGTAACAAAATTCTATTAGATATGAATAATTCAACAACTCTGAAAAATTATGCATATTTTCTACTCTTTAAGGCCACTCATTCTCTTATTTTTATTTTCTGATAATTTTGTTTCTCAAATTCTAATTCTGATTTCATAGGTAGATTCTTCTCCAAAAGATCTTTCCAATGACTATATTCTTGCTCAATTCTAAGCTTTGAACAGAAAGTTATGGCCTTCTAGAATTTCCATTTCTATTCAATTGTCTCATTTTCTCTCTAGTGAAATCTATCTCAAAGGCCAACTTATTGTTTTAGAATTTCATTGGAGCATCATATCCCCAATTTTGAGCTCTTAGTAGAAAGTTATGGCCTTCTAAAATTGTCATCTCTACTCAATTGTGTCATTTTCTCACTGGTGTAATCTAGCTCAAAGGTCAACTTATGCCACCTGCGAAAATAAATCTAGAAAGAATCATGAACCAAGTGGATATCGGTGGAATCCCACCTCTTCTAGCTGGCTCACATACAACTTTCATCTTGGCAGTTACAATTTTCATCTTGGCAATTTTTTTTCTAGTTTTTCGAGTCCTAAACTTTTGGGGTTGTTTTGAAGCCCTAAACAACGTTTTTTGGGCCCGCCACAGTACCACTACAGATAAAGTTAGAGTGTGACAACGTAATGTGTATTCCTTAGATGGACCTTTCCAATGGGATATTGTATGCCTAAAACAGAGATCGTATTCAAAATTTTATGTACCAACTTACCCCATCGGGGCTGACATGACTTTTGGCGCTTCATCTCCTAGGGTTAGGTTTTTGGATGTATAGGATTTTGTTTTACTTCTTGATGTCAAAAATGTGTGGAGACCTCATTGTAATCTGCTCAGAATAATATGCATCGCTGCCACATATCTTCCTAGAGATTAACTACCACCATTTGAGTAAGATTGTTTTCATTTTGTATTTTACAGTTTCAGCAGATTTCTTTATTGAATAGAAGTTAAGTTCCACTATATCTCTATTATTGTTCTCTATATATTTGTTTTAATGTTATAGATCTGTGTTTCATTTTCTTCCACTCATAAATCAGGATCAATGGTATCAGAGTGGTTTTCTCTTCATTTGTTTCTTTGTGCATGTTCCCAACAAGGTCAGGGTATAAGAAGTTGGGACTCAAACCAGTTGAGCCTTTGAAATATCGGCTTCCC
>JASDQU010589539.1:93994-110316 GCA_032191745.1 Picea mariana
GTGAAGAAGGAGGAATCCTTAGCCATGTGATGAGTGCACCTAGAGTTGACTAACCATTCCTTCTATGTAGAATGAGACAACAAAGCCTAAGAATTTTTGGCTTGGAAGGTGAAATTATTAGCAGGTCATTATACATCGGACACGTCTCCTTCAAACAGTTTAACCTTCTCCTCTAAATTTCCACACTTTCTATAGAAGACTTTTTCCAAACGTCCATTATTTCCACAATACTGACATGTCTTCTTCTTTTGACTTCTCTTGGGTGCATATGTTTGTCTTTGTGGTTTTTTGTCACAGTATGTAGGTTTCTATGTAGAGTCATCAAACTTCACTCTATCCCTAGGATCCATCTTGCCATTTTCCTTGAACAAGTGGGCCTGGTGTTTACCACCAAGATTTCCTTATTCATGTAGTCTATGTTTATTATTTTATTCAAGACTTGATGAGGGAATTCAATTCCATTAAGGTGAAATCGAATCTCCCACAAGATGTAGGTCATGATGACCCCTACATCCTCATTCTTCTTTCCATCAAAAACAAACTTTTTATGGTCATTTGTTGGATCTGGAATCACAACCTTCACATACTAACACGGTTATTTTCTCTTCAGTATGGTTTCCATATCTAGTTCCCATATTTCATAATTTGATTTGTTTAGAACAACAAGATCAATCTTAGAAGTCATCTTCGATATCTAGACAAAGACTAGTCTGTTTTAATAAGTTCCAATCAATAAACCATTGGCCCAGATTCAATCACACAACAGATCCGACTTAGCAAGGTTCCCAGATAACAAGTTGAGGTATGTCCTTGGCTCAATTTTTTTCCCATAAGGCAATGCCTCAACATCTTCAACACATGAACAATTGTTTCTAATTTCAAGTCATGTGGCATAGCTCCTCTCATGTTCCTTCAATGTTTTTGACTCATAGAAAATGACATGCCCATTTTGGATAAAGACTCCACCAAGTCCTTCTTTACATGCATAAGTGCACACCACAAAGTCATCCTCTAGTCCAACAATCTTTAAAACATGTATACTATTTAATAAATATTTCAAATGATGGAAACTTTATTCACATTCTGAAGTCCATTCAAATTTTATTCATTTATTTTGCAGTGATTTAACTGGATTTGCAATATTGGAGAAACCTACTATAAAAATTTTACAGTCCACTCAAAAATATCTGAATTTTTACCTTCTCATCCTTGATGAAACCCACATACCTAAAAAGTTACAAGGAACTCCTTTCATACTCTTCCATAGTCATGTTTCCAAGCTTGATTTGAAATAACTTTTGTATCTTATTGTCATAATAATTCACTGACAAGCACTATTGTTGAAAATAATTTTTGAAATGCTTCCATGTGACTCTCTTCTCATGCATATTCTTGACCTTCTTGAGATGGTCCCACCACATGGAATCTTTCCCCTAAATATGGCAGATAACAATTCTTGCTTCAAGGTTGGATGAGTGATTGTGTAGCTGGAAATATTTTCTCATTCCCAACAATTATGCTTCAACATCTTCATCTTGATCTTGATCTTCCTAAGTTCCCCTTGCAAACTTTCCAATTCATACCTTATCCTTTGATGTATGATAGGGGATAAACTTGGACTATTCTCTAACTCTAAAAATGCATGGGATATTCTAACTGAATTTTTAAGTGAATTACAATGCCTAGTAACACTTATTGAGTGCATGGACCCTCTATAATCATCCCACCTTTCATGAGACTTGTAATCTTCTACATGTTCTACATTGGTTGCATGTTTTCTATTGGACTCTTTATGAATTTGCTTCTGCAAATTGTTCATACTTTTCTTTTTCATTACCTTATGCATCATCCATTTCTCCAGTCTTCATTTTTTAACCTAATATGTTCTACCTGTATCCTTAATTTTGCAAAAACATGCATGTAACAAAATTCTATTAGATATGAATAATTCAACAACTCTGAAAAATTATGCATATTTTCTACTCTTTAAGGCCACTCATTCTCTTATTTTTATTTTCTGATAATTTTGTTTCTCAAATTCTAATTCTGATTTCATAGGTAGATTCTTCTCCAAAAGATCTTTCCAATGACTATATTCTTGCTCAATTCTAAGCTTTGAACAGAAAGTTATGGCCTTCTAGAATTTCCATTTCTATTCAATTGTCTCATTTTCTCTCTAGTGAAATCTATCTCAAAGGCCAACTTATTGTTTTAGAATTTCATTGGAGCATCATATCCCCAATTTTGAGCTCTTAGTAGAAAGTTATGGCCTTCTAAAATTGTCATCTCTACTCAATTGTGTCATTTTCTCACTGGTGTAATCTAGCTCAAAGGTCAACTTATGCCACCTGCGAAAATAAATCTAGAAAGAATCATGAACCAAGTGGATATCGGTGGAATCCCACCTCTTCTAGCTGGCTCACATACAACTTTCATCTTGGCAGTTACAATTTTCATCTTGGCAATTTTTTTTCTAGTTTTTCGAGTCCTAAACTTTTGGGGTTGTTTTGAAGCCCTAAACAACGTTTTTTGGGCCCGCCACAGTACCACTACAGATAAAGTTAGAGTGTGACAACGTAATGTGTATTCCTTAGATGGACCTTTCCAATGGGATATTGTATGCCTAAAACAGAGATCGTATTCAAAATTTTATGTACCAACTTACCCCATCGGGGCTGACATGACTTTTGGCGCTTCATCTCCTAGGGTTAGGTTTTTGGATGTATAGGATTTTGTTTTACTTCTTGATGTCAAAAATGTGTGGAGACCTCATTGTAATCTGCTCAGAATAATATGCATCGCTGCCACATATCTTCCTAGAGATTAACTACCACCATTTGAGTAAGATTGTTTTCATTTTGTATTTTACAGTTTCAGCAGATTTCTTTATTGAATAGAAGTTAAGTTCCACTATATCTCTATTATTGTTCTCTATATATTTGTTTTAATGTTATAGATCTGTGTTTCATTTTCTTCCACTCATAAATCAGGATCAATGGTATCAGAGTGGTTTTCTCTTCATTTGTTTCTTTGTGCATGTTCCCAACAAGGTCAGGGTATAAGAAGTTGGGACTCAAACCAGTTGAGCCTTTGAAATATCGGCTTCCCCGAATCTGAAAACCATCCATGGGGGAAGAAAAGAGAGACGATGGGGTAGGATATACCTTTAAATTGTTTCTCAATGGATCCCTCTAGCAACAAAGGAATGATATGATGGATAACTTTGCACAAATCCTTCAACGACACAAATTATATAGATGTTGTAGACAAATGGTTAAACCTTCTAGAATGGTATTTTTTTGTCCACAACTTTTTTTGATAGAGAAAATATTACATTTTTGCTCCTTAAGGTCATCCCCCATGTCAAAGATTGGTGAGAGACTTTTTGTGAGAAAAAGGAAACAGAGGGATCTACATTATTTGTAGTTGCAACCACTTGGGGTTCCTTCAGGGATGTTATTAAGGAAAAATACTACCATGTTGAAAGTTATGACAACTTATACACAATATGGACCACACTACGGAAAGAAAGGGACAAAACAATGTTAGAGTTCACCAATTTCTTCCATGTATCAAATACTCTGAATGACATTTGGTGTTCAAGTACTGCAGCGGTATGCATAGATACATCTATATAGAAATGGAGTTTTTGGACATATCTTCCTTGGGTGCGGCGTATCGATATGTTGTTAAAATCGAGCATAAGCTCAAATAGAAGATGCAGCATCTTGGGTCTGCAAACCCCTCACAACAAAAGAAAGGTAAATGTGGCCCCAACCCGCAAAACAAAGAGAAGCAAAAGGATGAAGAACCTTAGGAAAACTAGTCCAAACCACAAAAAAAGAAGGACAATGGGAAGACAAAGAAAGACACTGGGAAATGGTGTGAGTTCCATTAGCATAACACAATTGAATTCCACTCAAAGAATTCATTGTTGGTCGAGGTGAAAGCCTATGAATTAGATGCAAGCTCTGACTCAGAGTCTGAACCAGAAAAAGGGAGAGAGATCATTGATACAGAACCTAGTGCCACCATTTCTTCCACCAAGGTCCAACCCAGTGAACCTGATGAGTGAGAGGAAGGTGAGGGCCTCTTTCATTCACATATGTGGGTGAAGGGTACTCTGTTGCACTTCATCATTGATAGGATTAGCCAGAAGAACCTAATCTCAGTGAAGGTCGTCAAGCGGTTGGCTCTGTCGACGACACCACACCCACAACTTTACACCATCAAATGGATCCACCAAGGGAGCGATCTCCACATCAGACAATAGTGTCATCTAGCCTACAACATCAAGCCCTTCAAAGATGAGATATTGTGTGATGTCTCCCCCTTGAACTTTGTGATGTTATTTTAGTCCAACCTTATTTATAGAAATGTCATGTTGTATATGAGTCTAGGCCTCATAGTGTTATTATTAATTTGGATAGGAAATTATACAGGATACCCAAGGTAGTCCCATCTACCACCATTTCCTTGATCTCTGCTAACCAATGAAAGAAGTTCATCTCTCAGACTGGGAAGTGTGTCTTCTTTGTGATTCACGCTTAGAGTGAGTTGAAGGTTGTAACCACATCCATGGCCTTCACCACAAGTCTCTCCACATAGAAAAAGCAAGTGGATAAGGTCGTGGAAGAATACAAATACATCTCCTCACCCATTGGGGTACCTCTGCACAGTCAGGTCAATCACTCAATTGATTTGACCTTGATGCATAGCTACCCAATGGACCAATCTATTGTCGCTCTCTGTCAGAAAATGAGGAAATCAAGCACCCGATCCAAGAGCCACTTGAAAAGGGGAACATCCTCCCAAGCTCATCACCTTATGGAATCCTAATCGTGCTTGTGCAGAAGAGGGACGGGACCTGTCAACTCTGCATTGATTACCAATCCCTAAAAAAAATTGTAGTAAGGAACTGATACCCAGTTCCCTGTATTGACGATCTCCTTGACTAGCTCAAGGGGGAAAAATACTTCAGTAAGATTGATCTCAAGTCCAGCTATAACTAGGTCCCAATAGAGTAGACTGATGTATGGAATATTTCCTTCAAGTCCAAAGAAGATATTTTTGAATGGTTGGTCATTCCCTTTGGCTTGACAAATGCCCCAACAACTTTCATGAGGATGATGGAAGATATCTTGCAGTATTTCACCAATTCTTTTGTGGTGGTGTATTTGGATGACATCCTCATCTTCAATAAGCATTGGGTGGAACACTTGCAGCATATTCAACAAGTTCTTCACACTCTAAGATAACACAAGCTATATGAAAATTTGGAAAAATGCTCTTTCAGCATGAACAAGGTCCAACACCTAGGCTACATTGTTGATGAGGATGGGTTGCATGTCAATCTATCCAAGATCCAGGTCATCTGTGATTGGACTCGACCATACTCACTAAGCTTGAGATATTCTTAGGCCTTGCCAATTTATATCGTAGGTTCGTGTTGGGATTCTCCCACATTGTATGGGCCCTTAACCAAGTAACTAGGGGTGGTGGTAAGGAAAAATTCAAGTGGGGCCAGTTGCAACAGAAAACATTTGATGATTTAAAGCAACGCGTGTGCTTAGCCCCGGTGCTCTCATTACCCAACATGTATCATCCTTTTGAGATTAAGACAAATGCTTCAGACTATGTTGTGGGCACAATTCTCACTTAGCATGGACATCCCATGGTCTATCATAGTGAGACGATATCAGATATTGTCCGCAAGTACCCCACTTACGACAAAGAAATGTACTCCATTGTACAAGCTGGGCAGCGGAGGAGACATTACATTCTCAAGAATGAGAAAATAATCCACACTGATCATAAGCCTCTAGAGTTCATGCAAACACAAGGAAAATTGTAAAATGTACACCATTATAAGTGGTCCACATACTTGCAGCATTTTCATCTCAACATCAAGTATAAGACAGGGAGCACTATCCATATTGCTGACTACCTCAGCCGACCTCCAATTCCTGCACTAACCATGGTGCTACACTCCTATGGACGTGAGACCTCTCGATGGCCCCAACTCTATGCAAGAGATATTGACTTCACCGCTATCTACCATATGCTAGGCACAAACACAATTGTCATTGATTTTCATCTGCAGGACAGGTTGTTGTGTCATTTGGGCCATCTTTGTGTTCCATCAAGCGAGCAAGCGAAGCTGATTTGGGAATCTCACTACAGTCAGCTGGTAGGACACTTCGATGTAGAAAAGACAATGGTAGTGTTGCAACAACATTTTTATTGGTTGAAACTCCGACAGGATGTCAGCAAGTATATTAGGTCTTGCATGTTCTACACCATTGCCAAACTGACCATCAAGAAACAAGCCATGTGCACCCCTATACCTACTCCTGACAGGCCCTGGGAATCCATATCGATGGAATACATGATGGGCCTTCCTTCCACCAAGCAGGGAAATGATTGTGTTTTCTTGGTTGTTGATCGACTTTCCAAGATGACGATTATGGTCACCTGCAAGAAGAGCATCACAAAATAGGCCAATACCCAGCTATTCTTTGAACGAGTGTGGGTGCATTTTAGGATACCACAAATCGTCATCTCATATTGGGATAGTCAATTCCCCAACACATTCTAGTTGAGCCTCTGGTCACGGCTGGACACCGAACTCACCAAATCCACGGCCTTCAACCCCCAAATGGGTGGTCAAACTCAGATCGTTAACAGGATGATTGTGCATATCTTGTGCATGTACAATTCCAAGCATCCATGCACATGGGATAAGATTCTTCCCTATATTTAGCACAGTTACAATAGATCCATACATATCTCAACCGACCACATCCCCTTTAAAGTGGGGTCTGGATTTCAACCATTGGGTCCCATGGATGTTGCACTACCCCTTGTGTCCACACAAAAAAAACAATCCCATGAACACACTGAAGACGACAAAGCCACCCAGTTCATTGAACGGATTCAGCACATCTTCCAACAGGTTCAAGATATTTTTCATAAGTCCAATGCCAAGTACAAGTAGCGCCATGATCAACATTGGGTACCACACAAGTTTCAAGTGGAAGATAAATTTTGGTTACACTTGCAGAAAGAATGCCTTACAGGACCCCATCGAAAGCTTTGTCCACTCTGCTATGGACCCTACACCATCACCAAGGTTATGGGTGACAATGTTTTTGATCTCAACATTCCCCCATTCCTTGGCATGCACCCAATATTTAATGTGGACCTCCTTTGGCCATACTTTCCACCCTTATTGGACACCTCAGAGATAGCAKAAAAGTTGGCATCGACAGAGATCAACCCTGACTGGATGGAACATGCATCCACTGATCATATCATGGACACACATGTCAAGGGCACGTGCCAATATCAACTTCATCTTTATCGGGTTGTCAAAGCGAGGAAGTTCCTTCACCAAGGAAAGTGGCTAACCCAAGGAAAAATTTAGTATAAATTTTCTCATATGATGGGGGAACTCACACAATGGAGACCATTGCTTCCTAAGGAGGGATGATTGATCCAGGTGGATATCGGTGGCCACCCACCTCTTCCAGGTAGCTCACATACAACTTTCATCCTGGAAGTTACGTTTTTCATATTAGTAGTTGTGTTTTTAGCTTTTCAATTCCTAAACTTCTAGGGTCGTTTTTAGGCCCTAAAAAATGTTTTTTGGTCCTGCCAAAGTCACATTATATATAGATTCATATTGCGATGGCATAATGTGTATTCCTCAAATAGACCTTTTCAACAGGCTATCGTGCACCTAAAACGGAGATCGTGTGCAAAAGTTACGACCCCGAGAAGTTGAAGTACCAACTTACCCCATCAGGGTCCACATGACTTTTGGCACTTCATCTCCTAGAGTTAGGTTTTTGGATGTCTAGGGTTTTTTGTTTATTTCTTGATGCTAAAAATTCCTGGAGGCCTCATTGTAGTGTGCTTAGATGAATGTGTGTAGATGCCACATATCTTCTTAGAGATTAGCTACCACCATTTGAGCAAGATTGTTTTCATTCTTCATTTTACAGTTTCAACATATTTCTTTATTGAATAAAAGTTAAGTTCCACTCTATCTTTGCTATTGTTCTCTGTATATATGTTTTAATGTTATAAATATGTGTTTCATTTATTTTCGCTCATAAATCCAGGTCAAATCAAGAAAACTTGTATATTGGATGCAAATGGTATTCTTGATTGTGAGTACAAAACCACTTTCATACTGGGGATCTGATGCTCTAGTCAAATTCTACAACAATATAGAATTGTCAACTTTGCCCATTTTACATTTTCTCTAGACTTTGAATTTTTAGCAAAATTGGCTATCTCCAAAATAGAGAAAAACTTGGAAATGTATATTTACTAGGACAAATTTGTTTGACTTGTTAAAGAGGTAAAATATTAAGTAAATATTTTTTTCAATATTTGTGATCTGAGGTTCATTTTCCTCCTCTAGAAATCCCTAAAAAGTGTCCTGGAATAGTGTATTTGTGTCTACTTGTGCATCCCCATTCCAAATCCATTAGAATTTATCCAAATTCTCCAATGGGTATTTTCATGTCTATTTCCCTTACCCATTGTAAAAATTCCATCACCAACATGGTATTTTCCAAGGAGTACCACCATGTTCTTTGAAAACCATTAATTTGCAATTTATTGGAATATGGAACCAAATTGGTCAATGGCCCTCACTACCATTTTTTTAGTCCTCCTCACTCTAGACCTAACCCCAAAATTTCACTTCAATCTAGGATTTTAAGCTCCTATTAAGGCCAAAACAAGTTTTTGGTTCTAGACTTTTTTTTAATAAGCCATTATCGTGTTAATGTGGCAACTTGTTGATGTGGCATGACATGTGGTCGTTGTTAGTGAAATTATATGTATAACATATTACCAAACATAAATTATCGAACGGGATTCGTAATCAACAGAGTTGTCACACTATATGTGTCGAAAACAGGTGGTTTAACTATGTTTGATGATTATATCCTAAATAAGAAACACTCAAAACCAATAGTTTGTTTTACAGTTTTCAATCTATCTTCCTCACACAACGTAAAGATCAAAAAGAAAAACTCATAAACAAAATCTCAACAAGCATGTGATTTAAAGGCTCTTACTCAGGTAATGAATATGTTCATTTACAGGCTCATGAAAGGGAAAGATGAACTTTGACTCTATTTCATGTAGCAATTAATCTAGCAACAATCTGTAATTAACACTCTGCACATTCTTAAAAGAAAGATCAATCAATCCTAGAAGAAATACTAGGTGTAGTAAGATACTCCATTATAGGTTCATGTAGGGTAAGAGATGGAGATCTTGATTGTTCCTGTATTTGCAAGATATAAACTAATCAATTATGGAAGAAATTCTAGGTGTAGTGAGATTGTCCATTATAGGTTCATGTAGGGTGAGAGATGGAAATCTCAATTGTTCCTAGATTTGCAAAATAGAAACAAACATTAAAGCATTCAATCTAACAAATGGTTGTCTACACACACAAAAAAAAATAACAAATACTTACTCATAAATATATATTGCACTTAGAATCACCACAAATCTATATTGTGTTTTGTCAATCATTTTACTAAAACACAATAGGAATAAAATGAGATACTACAATCAAAACATAGAATTGTTCTATCTACACACAAACCAGAATTATATTTACACAACATATACAAGGAATCTTACCTTGGTTGAGTCGGTGGGCCCTTGTCGTATCAACAAGGTAGCTTTAAAATAAACTTACAGAATGAAAAATTTGATCATACACATAAATTCCATAGGCTGTCATTCATATCATTACTTCAATAACAAGTGTACAATCAACAATTTTCTCAAGAATCAAATCTACAGCATAACAGTTCATCCCCTCTCTCCGGGATTATGAGGTATTATTTATACATAAAATCCATGGAGGAATGGATGAAACCGAATCCCCAATACTCATAAAACATTTTTTACAATTTTAGGATAAATCTCAAAAATCTGGGTTTTTCATCAATTTGGGCAGATTCGGGTTAGAGATCCACCCATAACTCTTGAATCGTTTTGAATTTTAAAAAACTTCTCACGTTGTACTTAATTTTCCATATTCTAGAAAAAACCCATGTCATATAATTTCTAGATATGATACCCTCTGCATGAAAATTGAGGCTCAAGTTGGAAGTTTGAGATTTTCACTATTTTTTGTAGAAAAATTCCCCCTGAGCTGGAGGTACACACGTGCGATCTGGATGAATTATGACCATAATTCTGCATCCCGATGTCGTTATGGAAAAAACCAATGTACCCAATTTTCCTCTAGAAGCATTCCAAATTTTTGAACTATATATGGTATCGGAATAACACAGAAACAGGTACTAGACGAGCACAAAAATAGGTACCAGACGAATTGAATGTCGGATGAACGCCAAAACAGGTACTGAATGAATAGGAGTTGTGTCATAAGGTCTGCTTGGATCAATCAAAGTAATTAGAGATAATTTAACATCAATTATTCAATTCCAATTATTAAGAAATCTCATAAATCATGATTTAAACATAAGTTACCTCATATATACACAAGAATGGATAAAAGACATGTCTTTGAAGAAAATCTGAAAATGGTGCATATGTCTGAGGTAAAATTGATCAAGATAGAGGACAAGATAAGGTAATTGGAGGCATTAAAAAGGAGACCCAACATTTCCCCCGTGCCTTATCCATTGCATGTCATCATGCAACAATGATCTTCAAAATTTCAAAATTGATGGTAGTCCTCACTCGATCAAGCATTCCCTGAAGTTCCACCCTTCTTCAGCTCCTTAAGTTATTTTTAAGTAACCTGCTATACAATTTAAACCTCTTAGCCTCTGCTTCACACTTCTTACCCATGGAAAATTAGTTATGATGGCAAAGTGGAGTCGTGAGTAATAGATTAGATCTATTATTTATTTGACGTTAAGTCTTATCCAATATGTTGTGCATCATAATTAGGAGAAAGGGTTGGATGTGACTCTAATATGATTATAAGATAGTGGCCAAGATTTTTCATAACGATTTTGACTAATAGGCCCCCTGCCTAGATTACCTTTAAAATAAAAGTGAGATAAGCGTAGTTTAGATCCCATTTGAAGAGAGGAACACATAAAAGAATACATCCCAAGATCATTAACTCATCTCTTATCCAAGTTTATAGAGATGAAGTTCTTCTTGCTTAGGTAGGTTGAATTACATATATTGAGGGTCCCACTTTCATTCAAACATATTTATTTTAAAGATAGAACCCTAAAGTGGATACTTGAAGGTTCTTAAGAACATCATCTGAGAGATGTAAAGGTCATCTCCTAGCCTTGATTTGATAATGATTGCTTTAGAATGAGACCCAAGGGTTTTTGTTTAGTTTTAGATGTGCCAATTTATGTTTTTCAACTCTCTTTACTCGACATAGCCATGCTTCCAACAATCTTGTTCAGTACCCTGACGGTTTTACTTTAGTACCATATAAGCATCTCCCTACTACCAGCGGGCTTGTTCAATACCTCGGCGGGTTTACTTATACTTCCTGATACTTTATTTTTATTATATTACTCAAAAGATTTAGAATGATGTATATTTTGCATTGACAACTTTAGAGTATAAGGAAGGCAAGTGGTACGAGAGCGTTTTAGAGTTATTAGGCACATAATTAATTGCTTGCAATTATCCCAAGAATGACATCATCCACGTTAGCCTTAAATCTCAACTATTCAATTTATAATGGAACATCTCGGATAGTGACTAAGAGGTCCCTCTAGTTAATCCTATTAGGGTTCTCATGAAAGTTCATTGAGGTTTTGTAGGGGCAGTCCACCACATGAGGTTTTCATCAATACCTCCCAAGATAAAATTGGATAAGAACTTGTTGAATCAACTAGGTTAGTATTAGACATGATGGTGTCACCACTTTTCAATGGATATGTCAATTATTAATCACTTTTTCATAATGATGAGTTAATAAGACAAAATGCACTCCATGATCATATAGAGCTAAATGTGAAAAATACCTCCTTAAAGGATAACAAGGACGATATATTGAAAGGTGAGTGTAACAATGTAGG
Source organism: Picea mariana (assembly GCA_032191745.1). NCBI lineage: Eukaryota > Viridiplantae > Streptophyta > Pinopsida > Pinales > Pinaceae > Picea > Picea mariana. The sequence goes on from JASDQU010589539.1 coordinate 106,057, forward strand.
AGGAAGGAGTACATAAAAGTAAATAAAATTTCATCACAAGACTTAGATTATTCTTGATAGAAAGAACATAAAACGATTTGCTCATACCTCCAAGTACCTGAAGTGAAAAAATTGTCAAGTACAGGACAAAGATCATATCACTTTGGCATCAGTACCATATTATTAACTGGTACTGGAACAGGTTTCTGCAGTACTGGAACATATAGTACCAAAACATGATTCTGCAGTACCGAAACAGGAAAATACCGGAACATGATTCTGTAGTACAGGAATAGGACAGTACCAGAACATGATTCTACAGTACCAAAACAGGATAGTACCAGAATAGGATCAAATTGCGCATGCTAAATTTGTTGAGAGGTATTTGAATAACCTGCTATACAAAATATGTTGCAGTGACCTGATTGTATATTAGAATTTATAAATCTGTTAATGTCGTCAAGAGAAGATATTTGTGAATTTTGTTAATATTGTTGAAGTATCACACTTGAAAGCTAAAAACAACATGCTGGTACAGGAAGTTTTAAATTGCATTTGAAATGATAAATAAATGGAACCAGGGTTGATAGTTGGGTGCCAAATTCTGTAGTGAAGGAATAATTCTTATCTAGACAATATTATGTTGTTGAAAACAGACACTTTGTCTTTTGGACGCAAAATAGACCATCAATCCTATTGACAAGGATGTATTCTCCACTTTTGAAAATACTCTTCCAGTATTATGTACACATGCAGAGAATATTTATTGAAGAGATTACCTTCTCATAAGATACCAAACAAAATTGTCATAACTTAAAAAAAAAAATCTACGAGAGGAACAAATATCTTAAATTGATTGCTTTGTCAACTATTGATATTCCCATTTATGAAAAATACGAAATAGATGTTACATTGTACTTATATGAAAAAATTATTTATTTATTTACTATCCTACTCTAATTGAGAAAGAGTGAGTCTTTCTTCAAGTATAGGAAATTTTTTAGTGCAGTCATGTGCGAAAAAAAATTATAAGCAGACTCATATTCAAATATGGAAAAGATACCTCAATGGTTTCCTGGATATGAGAGGCCAGTTGCTCTTCTGGATACAATGCTAAGAATATGGAAGGGTGTTGTGGCCTGACGACACCTTGGAACCAAGCTTCGATGTAATATTTGCTCTATTGGCTCTCTCAGGATGTTAGATCATGTAATTCCTTGGAAAGTTGGTCATCACACCACAAAATACACAAAGGATCTGGAGACAAACATGCCAAAAATTCTTCAATTTCAAGCTTCGATGTAATATTTGCTCTATTGGCTCTCTCAGGATGTTAGATCATGTAATTCCTTGGAAATTTGGTCATCACACCACGAAATACACAAAGGATCTGGAGACAAACATGCCAAAAATTCTTCAATTTCTGGCTCAAGTGGTTTCTCCTCAGATATGGTCCATGACTCTTGGATCTCCTCTAGATGTTGTTCACAAACTTCTAGATCTGCTGCTTGATGTGGCTCATAAGTCTCTTTCTCTTTTCTTCCTTATTGAGATATAGATAAGTCTCTAACTACAACCCAAGCTTGGTCTACCTCAGATGTAGATAGGCTTTTGATTGCAATGAGGATTTGCTCCACTTGAGATGTGGGTAGGTCTCCATTTTCTATAAAGGTTTGGGAAATTCCTTGAAGTACCATTTCTTTGTTTGCTCAACAAACTCTTAATCATCCTTCTTCTGCTAGTTGGTAGATCTTGTCTCGCAACATGGATTAGTCCTCACGGGTTCTTACAACACTCCAAAAAATGTTTTATCATCAAAGATCTGAATTTTAAAACTAAGAAATTAAAACTATTTTCAAAAATAAAACACACCAAACTTGAACTCCTTGTGTTATTGGGACCCTGTTGTCACCAAGTTATCGGTTCGCATAAGTTAGCACATCATAAATAAAACTAAATTTGCATAAATAAAAACATATTTTTGCATAAAAGAAGGAAAAACACACTTGCATTAAAATAAAAATACTCATGCATGAAAGGGAGAGGACAACCTAACTTTGGAGCAACCCCACTAAAGTGGATGTGTGGGCTCTTCCCTCACATCTTACCATCTTCTCTCCACCCTTAGGTCGTTCTTAAAACCAATCCAAAACCATAAAATCAATCTAATTTAAATACTACCTATTACATTTTACAATTTCTCGGCAACGATACCAAAATGTTGGTGCAATTATATGTATAATATATTACCAAATATAAATTATCAATCGGGATTCGTAATCAACAGAGTTGTTACACTATATGTGATGGAAACATATGGTTTAACTATGTCTGATGAGTATATCCTAAATAAGAAACACTCAAAACCAATACTCTCTTTTACAATTTTCAATTTATCTTCCTCACACAGCTTAAAGATCAAAAAACAAAACTCATAGACAAAATTTCAACAAGCATGTGATTTAAAGGCTCTTGCTCAACTAATGAATCTATTCATTTACAGGCTCATGAAAGGGAAAGATGAACTTTGACTCTATTTCTTGTAGCAACTAATCTAGCAGCAATTAGTAATTAACACTCTGCACATTCTTAAAAGAAAGATCAACCAATCCTATAAGAAATACTAGGTGTAGTAAGATACTCCATTATCGGTTCATGTAGGGTGAGAGATGGAGATCTTGATTGTTCATGTATTTGCAAGATATAACCCAATCAATTCTGGAAGAAACTCTAGGTGTAGTGAGATTCTCCATTATAGGTTCATGTAGGGTGAGAGATGGAGATCTCAATTGTTCATGGATTTGAAAAATAGAAACAAACATTAAATCATTAAATCTAACAAATGGTTTTCTACACACACAAAAAAAATAACAAATACTTACTCGGAAATATATATTGCACTCAGAATCACCACAAATCTATATTATGTTTTGTCAATTGTTTTACTGAAACACAATAGGAATAAAATGAGATACTACAATCAGAACACGTAATTGTTCTATCTACACACAAACCAAAATTAAATTTACAAAAAATATACAAGGAAGCTTACCTTGGTTGGGTTGATGTACCCTTGTCGTACCAACAAGGTATCTTTAAAAGAAACTTACAGAATGAAATATTTGATCACGCACATAAATTCCTTAGGTTGTAATTCATATCATTACTTCAATAACAAGTGTACAATCAATAGTTTTCTCAAGAATCAAATCTACAGCGTAACAGTTCATCCCCTCTTTCTAGGCTTATGAGGTCTTATTTATACATAAAATCCATGGAGGAATGGCATGAAAACGAATCCCCAATACTCAGAAAAACAATTTTACAATTTTAGGATAAATCTCAAAAATCTGGGTTTTTCATCAATTTGGGAAGATTCGAGTTAGAAATCCACCCATAACTCTTAAACTGTTTTGAATTTTGAAAAACTACCCATTTTTTAGCCAATTTTCCATATTCTAGACAAAATACATATTGCATAATTTCAAGATCTGATACCATTTGCACGGAGATCGAGGAGCAAGTTGGCATTTTGATATTTTTGCATAATCATTCCCCCTGAGCTGGAGGTCCACACATGCGAGCTAGGTGAATTCAAACACTTATGTCCACATGTCGACGTTGTTCCAGACAAAACCCATGTCCCCGATTTTTCTCTAGAATCATTCCAAATTTTTGACCTATGTCTCGTACCAGAATAGCACAGAAATAGGTATCGAACGAGCACAACATTGGTACCGGGCGAGCACAAAAATAGGTACCGTACGAATTGAATACTGGATGAACGTTGAAACGGGTATCAGATGAGTAGGAGTTGTGTCATAAGGCCTGCTTGGATCAATAAAAGTAATTAGAGAGCATTTAACATCAATTATTCAATTCTAATTATTAAGAGATCACATAAATTATGATTTAAACATAGGTTACCTCATATATACACAAGAATGGCTAAAAGATGTGTCTTTGAAGAAAATAGGAAAATGGTGCATATGTCTGAGGTAAAATTGGTCAAGATAGAGGACAAGATAAGGTAACTGGAGGCATAAAAAAGGAGACCCAACAGTCGGTGGTGTGGCACTAGTGTCCACTTATCATCTCCATATGTGGCCATGTCACCACTTTGGCCATCTAGACTCCCCGTCACACTTTGGGTCTTTACCTTTCCTTCTTTTCCTTTTTATTTTTCAATTTATTTTTCTCTAGACCCCACCTGGACCTATCAACCAAGTGGATCAATCTAATCTATTGATCTGACATGGGGGGTCCCACCTACCAACACTT
>JASDQU010589540.1:26946-73925 GCA_032191745.1 Picea mariana
ATTGAGTTGGGCCACTTAGTCCTGTACATGCTAATGGTTGTAGCATGTAATTCGTGCACTTTTCTGCTGAGTGCATCAGCCACCTTATTTTCTTTTACTTTGATATGCTTGATATCAAAGTCATATTCACACAAAAACTCCAGCCATCTAGTTTTCTTGGCATTTAAAGTCGGCTGATCAAATAAATACTTCAGACCATTGTGGTCTATTCTCAATTCAAATCTCCTTCCCATGAGTTAATGTCTCCATTTCCTCAATGCGTGGACGATTGTTGCCAGCTCTAAATTGTGAGTGGCATAATTCCTTTCATGCTATTTCAGATTTCAGGATTCATAACAGATTACAAATCCCTCTTGGCTGAGAACTCCTCCCAGTCCCTCCTTACATGCATCTATGCACACCATGAAATCCATATTTGGATCTGCAATATTCAGGATGGGAGTGCTGGTTAACAACTGCTTCAAATGCTGGAAACTACTCTCACACTCTTTAGTCCACTGAAACTTCTTCTCCTTCCTTTGCAAGGAAGTAACAGGGTGAGCTAACTTTGAGAACCCTACTATAAAACTTCTGTAATAGCCTGCCAGACCCATAAATGATCTAACTTTCACCACATTCCTTAGCGCTGACCATTCTCGGATGGCCTCAACCTTTTCAGGATCCACAACGATCCCTTCTTCTGAAATAATATGTCCCAAGTAATGGATCTGCCTTTGATAAAATGAGCATTTGCTCAGCTTGGCATACAACTGGTTTTCTCTCAATAGTTGCAGAACCATTCTCAAGTGTTTTTCATGCTCTTCCTCTGACTTGGAATACACCAAGATATCATCCAGGAAGACTATGAAAAACTTGTCTAAATAGTCCCTGAATACACCATTCATTAATCACATGAAAACAACAGGTGTGTTTTTCAATCCAAATGACACCACTGTGAATTCATAATGACCATACCTTGTTCTAAAGGCGGTATTGCTGATGTCCTCATCCTTTATTCTTACCTGGTGATATCCCGATCTGAGATCTATCTTTGAAAATATTCTCGCACCCTTCAACTGATCGAAAAGATCATCAATCCTTGGCAGAGGATACTTGTTCTTGACAGTTACCTTATTCAACTGCCAGAAATCAATGCACAGCCTCAACATCCCATATTTCTTCTTCACGAATAGGACCAGGGCACCCCAAGGTGACACGCTTGGGTGAATGTACCCCTTCTTCAAAATCTCTTCAAGCTGCAATTGAAACTCTTTCAGCTCTAGCGTACTCATTCTATAAGGAGCCTTCGAAACTAGAGCTTCTCCAGGCATAAAATTTATAGAAAAAACAATGTCCCTCTTCATAGGTAGTCCAGGTACCTCCTGAAATATGTCTTTGAACTCTGTGAGTACCTCATGGTCTCCAATATTTGAGACCGCATCTCTAGATGCTTCTTCCACATGAGCTGCAAATAATTGACAACCCTTCCTGTAGCACTTCTTCAGCTGCATGGATGATATTTCTCTGACGGCCATAGCTCTGGGAATTCCTTGGACTATTTTTCGATTTCCCTCTTCGTCCAGGCATGTAAACCTCTTGTTACAACAATCCAGGAGGGCATGGTGCTGGTCCAACCAGTCCATCCCAATTAAGCAGTCATAAGAGCCTAAAGGTAGAATATTCAATTCAGCCTTAGTGCTCAATCCTTTCATATCCACTGAACATGACTTAACCAATTCAATGACCTTTCTCTTGGTCCCTGTAGCCAACTGCACTAACCAAGGCTTTTCATGTTTTATTCTTGATAAACACAAACTTTCCACCACCCTAGGATCTACATAACTATGGCTAGCCCCTGGATCAATTAAAATAATTAGTGGTTAGTTGTTAATCATACCTTCCACTTCAATCATGTGCGATTGAAATTCTGCTTGCTTGTTGTCCATAGCTGCATAGATCCTTGGCATTCTACTACCCATATCCTCCACTGTCTTAGCTTGCTGAACATTGTGGACAATTCTCGCTTTATCTTTTCTGTGGGGGCAGTCTCTATACCTATGGTTTCCTTTACAACCCCAACACTCCATAGGTGACATTCTAGGCATTTGCTCACTCACTTCAGCCTTCCTGGGCTCTCTAAAAGATGACTATCCCCGAGGAATATTTCTGAAAAAGGGAGGCTTGTTTCTCTTCTTCCTCTATTCCTTCTTAAACCTCTTATGGTCATCCCAAGCCTTTTGAAAGGTAGGCTTCTCTCTTTGTTGTTCATACAAGCATTTCACCCTTCTTATTTTTTCTTCCATAGTCTTAGGATAATCATACTGAATCTTATCACCGATGGAAGGTGGCAGTCCACTCAGATATCTCTGAATCTTGACAACCTCATCTTTGATGAACGGAACATACTTCAGCAGTTCCAAGAAACTTCGTTCGTACTCATCAATGGTCATGCTACCTAGCTTGAGTTCGAAGAACTCCTTCATCTTTCTGTCATAATATCTTTTGGTCAGGTATTTCTTCTCGAAATACCTCTTAAACTCCTTCCAAGTGATATCTTTCTCTTTGATGTGTTTCACTTGCACAAACTGATCCCACCACATGGATGTTTTTCCTTTTAGCTGGTACATTGCAATTCTTCCTTCTGCATGAGCGGAGTAGTTATGCAGTTGGAAATATTTCTTCATGCCAAGCAACCATGTCTCGGCATCTTCCTCCTTCTTATGTTCTCCATCAAATGTTGGAGGCTTGATCTTGTTCATCTCCCATTTCAATTCATCCTTTCCATATTTTTGGTGTTTTCTGGTAGGGGAGGGGCTTGAACTACTGTTTGTTTCCTTGCCAGAATGCTTCGGGGAGAGACGGTAATGTCTGCTACCACTCCTCGATCTTCTTCTCCTCTCAGGGGTTCTGAAACTTCTTGATCTGCTTGTGCCACTCTCTTTTTCCAATTTCTTTTCTATTCTTTCCAGGCTCTTCAACATTTTTAAGTTGAATTCACCCTGCCGATCCCTGATTTTCATGAGCTTTCGGCTATCAGTTCAGCGAGCCTAGGCATCTTTCTGCAATTTTTCAATGAGTTTCATCATACGTCCTTCTTTATCTATCTCTTTTCCATGCCCATTAGAGTTTGTTCCTTAGACTCCCAAGTTGACATCCTTTCCTTCTCTTTCGTCCTCTGAAATGGAGGAGCTCCACACCTCTTCCATTTCCTTACTCAGCGTCTATTCTTGGTTGTCTTGACACTCACTAAACTCTGCACACACAATGTGCAATCAATCTGAAGTTTTTTAGGCTCTTAAACCTTCAAGAAAACTTACAACCTTCATAAGCCAATGTGAACAAGAAAAAGAAAAAAACGTTTTGACTTCACAAAGTTTTCTGAGCTCTGTTTGGCTCTGCAAATTTCGAGACTTCAGAACTTCAGAATCTCTGTCCATGAAGATCCAACAGTTAAAATTTCATAACCAAGGTCACCTTTCACAACTCACGATCTCGCAAGTTTGTGAGTCGAGGACCCTCGACTCATTTCCTCGAAACGCTGATACCCGAGATGCGATACGGGTATGGCTCCCTCCTCGCTAGCGCCTGCTACACATGACCATAGGCTAGGGCTAAGTGCTAGCACTTCTTTTCCAACTCGTGACTTCGCGAGTTGGAGTGTTGAGCCTTCGTTCTCCTCCTTTGCGAATTTCGAAATCGCGAATTACTTTATTCTCCGGGCCCACAGCATAGCTGTCGCCATTCACCACAGTGGCACTTGGTATGTTCAGGAGGGTCCACGTCACCTTTGGTGAGGTCATCAAGTCCCACCACTCTTTCCTGTCTTCTCGACTCACTGGCACGTGGTACACATTCATGCGCTCACGTCCATTCCAAGAAAAATCCAACGATCAGACTCCTTCCTCAGATCTACGACGTAGATCTTTTCAACGTTTCAGGGTTTCGGGCATCAGGAGTTCATGCATCCCACATCTCAAACTTTCGTTTGCCAAAATCCTGAAATTACGGTTTACTCATCAACTTGATCCGATGGTCAACTCCCTTCCTATGATCTACGATGTAGATCTTTTTGAGATTTTGGGTTTTGGGTTTCGGAGGTGTTCACCTCCCTCACTTCCCATCTCCTGACTTTGCGAAATCCGAAATGTTTTCATGACTAAATCGAGTGCGAATCTGCCAGATCTAACGGTCGAGCCTTCCTCCTAGATCTACATCGTAGATCTTCTTGGATTTTTTGGGAGTTCGTGTATCACGATTCCCACGCTCTTGTGCAACTCCAAAGGTTTTTTTTTTAAACCCTGTGCACACTTTCCAGATCTGACGGTCATGAAGGTTCACCTTCCCTCCCAAATAGATCCTAAGGCTCCAACACTTCTAGTGTGGATTCCTCTCTCCCTGTGGCCATAGACCACACTGGCTGCGGTTTCACAACACCGCTATACCTCCTGAGCTTGTAGGCATGGTCAAGTAACTCCTTGATACTCCGGATCATTCCAAGGTCCGAAATCAGTCCTCCAAACACAATTTCTCCTCACACCCTCGGTCCAAAGACCACTCGACTGGCCCATCTAGGCTCAGCGTCGAAACCTTGGCTCTAATACCAAATTGTAGCAACCTTTCTGTTACCATACTTCACGGAAATATAACACTCACTCTCAGATTATAAAACAACATGCATTTAAGCAATGAAACACATTGAAAGCTCATAGTAAGTCTAAAAATTACTGCTATCATAATTTTAAACATAACATTAGCATTAATTCATATGCATAGAAAAATACATGATAATTATAAATACAGAGACATGCAAAAACATAAATTAAAACATCATCTAGTACTTATCTTGGAAACAATAATAGTTCCAACAACCAGGTGCAAGCCTTCCATGAACCTCCCAACCTTAGACCACACTACTCATCATCTCAGTAGTGTGTCACCCCCGAGCTGGGATTGAGCTCCATCCCAAGGCAAGGAATCCTAGGCTAGGCTGAGGTTATAGGGAAAACACCCAGTCACAAGGAAGGAATTCTCTCCCAGGAACCACTCATACTCACTGCCCATAGACTCTCTTTCCCCACATGCCTGTTCCACCCCAGGAGTATACACCTTCATTGTCACCTAGACAGTCCTTCGGCTGCTAACCTCCCTTGCCTTGGGTTTCAGCAACAAACCAGACCAGAAGTCTTCGAGCTCTATGGAAGCTACAGGGTTCCTTCCAGGAGTTCTCTCCTTCCTCTGCGCACTCTCTCACCTGAAGAGAATTGCTCACAGGCCAACAACTTGTTCTTCCAACCTCAATCACCTCTCTCACCTAGAGAGAGTGTTGTACAACTAGCCAACAAGCCCCACGCAGTCCAGCATTGCGTGACCACAACAACCAACGGGGAAAACAGATACGGGCTTTCCAACATGTTCAACAATGGTGGATGGTCTCATGGATATGGCTTCGAAAAAGACTCCACACACAGGCTCGATCTGCTCAGATGGAGGATGCACCGGCTTTCTAGAGATCAACACAGGCTATCCCTGAAATCAACACAGACTATTTTTCCTGATTTTCAGAATTGCATGAAGTCTCTTCCAGAGGTCGGATGGAATGTATGGTTCAGAAGATTGGACTGAATGGAGGAGAACACCCATCACGACTCATCTCAGCCCTTTATTTGCATGGGTCGGGGTTGAGATTTGTCACCCATGCAACTGCATGCAATCCTTCGACATGTGTTCCTTCCATTTGGAAGTTGCTTGTCCTTCCAAAAGAACTTAGGATAAGACATATTATTCACATGTCTTTTGGAATAATATTAAATTATTATTCCCAAGGCTTAACACTTAGCCCCTTTTCCCACCTTCCAGCCCCTAATCCCTTGCCCTCTCTATGGATGCTTAGTCCCCCATCACTCATTCATCATGTCGGCCTGCACGCGACGGTGTTTATGTTTTATTAATGTGTTGCATACATACAAGTACAAAATCAGGCCCTTGGCCTACAACCCTTAGGCTCTCTGGCCTAATAATCACATAAGCCCGCCGGCTTATACAAACTTGGCTCACCAGCCTATAACACATATTTACAATTCATTTCATAAACCAGATTTACAAAGGTCTCAACCTTGGGGACACTACACACATTCTCCAAGATGGAAGGGATAGAGGGCAATTTAGGTGAGATGAATATTCCACTAAAACCTAAAGCCAATACAATACGACAAAGAACTTATAGTCTGAACCCTAGGTACAAGGAGAAGGTGAAGGATGAAATAGACAAGATTCTAGATGTAGGAATGATTGAACCAGTAGAAAAGTCTGAGTGAATTATCCCAATGGTGGTGCAGGACAATAATGCTAGAGGAATTCATATCTGCGTGGATCTAAGGAAGCTGAATGATGCATGTTTACATGACCCATTCCCAACACCATTCACGGATGAAGTACTGGAGAAGGTAGGAGGTCAAGAAATGTATTCCTTTACATATGGATTCTCTAGATACCATCAGATAAAAATTGTGCAGAAGGATAGACGCAAAACCACATTTGCGACAGAATGGGGCAGTTACCAATACATGATGATGCCATTTGGATTGAAGAATGCCCCTATGGTGTTTTCTAGAGTGGTAGTGGTAGCATTCAAGGAGTTCATCCATAAATTTTTGGAATTTTATTTAGATGATTGGACAATGTTCAGTCTACTACGGGATCATATAGAAGTACTTTGTATTATGTTAGATCGATGCAAACATTGTCATATTTTGTTGAACTTGAAGAAATGTATCTTTTTTGCACCATTTGGAATTCTACTAGGACATGTAGTATGCAAACAAGGCCTATTGGTTGACCCAACCAAGATCATAGTTATTCTGGAGTTGGAGCCTCTGACATTAGTCAAACAACTAAGAGAAAATTTGGGTCATACATGATATTACAAGAAGTTTATCAAATGATACACACAGATTACAACATCCATGGAAAATTTACTGAAGAAGGAAGCCAAGTTTCAACGGAATGAGGACTGCCATAAGGGGTTGGACACATTAAAACAAAGACTGGTCACTGCACCCATTTTAATTTGTCCAGACTGCAAAAAGGAGTTCCATGTCCATGTAGATGCATCATCCATTGCATTGGGTGCATTACTCTCACAACCAAGAGAAGGAGACATCGATCATATGATTGCGTTTGCAAGTAGGAAGCTATCTATATTTGACAAAATTATACCACTACAGAGCGGGAAGGCTTGGCCATGGTCTATGGACTTCAGAAGTTTAGACATTATTTACTTGGGTCTCACTTCAAAATGTACACATATCATTTTTCATTAAAGTATTTAGTCAATAAACTTGTCCTAGGAGGAAGAATATGAATATGGTTGTTACTATTTCAGGAATATGACTTTGAGGTCATAGTAAAACCAAGGAAGTTGAATGCACGACCTGATCATCTCTCGCGCATACTAACAGGGGAGGATGGAGGTAATTTAGATGACAATTTACTAGATGCACAATTATTTGCAGTAAGAATGGTGGATGATTACTTCACAAACATTGTGGAGTTTCTAAATACAGGTGCAACCCCCTTCGACATGACAATTACACAAAATAAAAAATTGGTAGTGAAATCAAGAGACTATCAGTTGATTGTAGGGAACTTGTATAAGCTAGGGGAAGATGGAATATTGAGGCGGTGTGTACTGGAACATGAAAGGTTGATTATACTGGAGGAAGAACACGATGGAATTGTTGGAGGATATTACACATGAAAAGAAACGACACATAAGATTTTATGTGCGAGGATTTGGTGGCCTACATTGCACAAAGATGCAAAGGAGTATTTTCATTCCTGCAACATCTGTAAGCGAGTGGGTAAACCATATAGGCACAACGAAATTCCATTAAATCCACAAGTTACATTGCAAGCCTTAGAGAAGTGGGAAGTTGACTTTGTAGGTCCGATCAACCCACAAGAAAGGATATTAGGAGAAAGATACACCATTACTGTGACATAGTATCTAACTAGGTGGGTGGAAGAATCACTAGTTACTGATTGCACTGTAGAGACTGTTGTGTGGTTTCTATTCAATAATGTAGTCACCAGGTTTGGATGTTTGTGCATATTACATACTGATCAACGTACACATTTTCTGAACACAACAATTTTCGCACTAACTGAGGAATTTCAGATTCATCATCAGAAGAGTGCACCATATCACCCTAAAGATAATGGCACAGTGGAAATGTTTAATAATATTTTGGAGAATGATTTGACAAAGATATGAAATGTTGGAATATATTATTGGGACTTACACATCCACACAGTACTATAAGAATCCATAACTATCAGTAAGAAGCTGACAGGGAAGACACCTTTTTGGTTGTTCTATGGACAAGAAGAAGTGATGCCAATGGAGTTCATTGTACCTATTCTATGCATTGCAGCCATCACTAAGCTCTCAGACAAGGGTGCAATAGAGGATATATTGGCATAGTTAGCCCAACTTGAGGAGGACCAATTTCTTGCAGGATTCCATCAGTAGGTGCAGAAAGACAGAGAGAAGGTATGGGATGATCGACACATTAAAAGAAATAAATTTCAAGTCGGTGACTTGGTACTACTTTATGAAAACAAGTATTTACAACACCCAAGGAAGTTTCGAATGCACTGGTTAGGTCCCTATGTGATACAACAGATAACATAGACAACTGTTGTGCGATTGGGAACCTTGGATGGACAAGTCCTCGACATAATGGTGAATGGAAGTCAGATGAAACTCTATAGAGACAATTGGCCATCTATGCAGTAATCTGGGCTACACCAAAACCAATGTATTATAGTAAGTGTAAGATAGTAGCAGGGAAAATAAGAAAAGCACAATAAAAAGTAGAAAAAGGAAAGAAAAGTAATAAAAGGGTAGTGATAGGAGAAATAAAAAGAGTGAGTAAAATCCCAAGGTATCATAACTTACACAAATGGATTCATCATCTCACACGAAGAAAACACTGTGCCAAGGTCAATGATAAGATACAGATAGGACCAACTGCAATGAGAAACATATTACTGTGCAGTTTGGCACGAAAATACCATTAAATACAGTCAGGGAAAAAAAGGAGAGTTGGACAACCAACATGATGGGTCATAAAAGCATCATATAAGAAGTAAATTTGGAAATCCTCCAGTAATCACAGTCGATCGATAGTATGAGGGAGAAATCACCCAAAGGATTGTATAATTAATATGCAATGATGGAACAACTCATCAACTCTGGTGGTGGATGGGAGGAGTTAGTTAAAATAGGATGGGACAGGTACAATCGGCATGAAAGAACAAAATCATAATATCATTGTTAAGTGGAACCAATTCTTGCATACCACTGTGAGAAAATCGGAGCAACCCAATGATCATAGAGTCGAACTACAACTAGAAAAACTCGCACATGGTGACAGTTCAGGAAGCGGTCACTGTAGAGGAATGTGGAAAGATCCACCAACAATACCATCGGTCCCCTTGGGGTGGAGTAGGGCAAAAAATATGTTGGGAAAGCCTACCAACCTGAATTTTATGGAACATGACATTACTGATGAAAAAACAGTTCCATATCTAGCTAGGGACCAATACTCATGGGATGAATGCATACCAAATGCAGGGACTTGCATCGTTTCCAACATAAAGCTTCACAAAGATCGGACTAGAGTCAGTATTAGCTTTGGAGGCTATGAACGCTTCATGACAGTAAAAGAGAAGGAAACATACCAGGATCCCACTGAAAGAGATTTTGTCCAAAAATTGGCCTCGTATACGACCCCCAAAATAAACCTGAATAATTTTGCAAAGGACAAAGGTGAAAAGGAGGATGGTGTCATCCTCATGCAACCTCAACAGAGTATTTCCAGAGAAGATGATTACATGAAGAGGAGGCTTACAAATTATTTTGCCTCTGAGACGCGGTGTTGCCTCCCTAGAAAATATGACTCCTGATGTTGTCATCCATACTTAGGTCGTCATTAGGAGAGAAGAGGCCTTCAAGAGGGAAAAGGATGACCCTCTAAGGCATATTGCGAACAAGCATATGGAACTAAAGGAATAATCCCAACTAGCAGTCAGAGGCATGGAACATACAACCTAAGAAGCAGTCAAAAAGGTAACTGAAGTACTTCCAGAGGTAGAAGCGGCTAAGGATGTCACACAACAGTTCATTGTAGAGTGGAAGAACATGCAACAGGCCTGAGTGGCTCGGGACGAGCCATAGGTGAGTGTTGGGGGCCCGTTGGACAAGCAGTTTTGGATATAATTTTGGAGAAAAACCTAATTATGAATAAAGGGTGTAGAAGGAAGAAAGCATGCAAAAAGGCACAAAAGGAAAGACAACGTGCATGACAGATACAATGCATAGACAGAAGGATAAATAAAGCAAGCGAGAGAAGGAAGTGCAAAGGACGACAATGTGACTTCCCAGAAATAGAAGAACAACATAAAAGTTGTATAAATAATGAGAAGTAAAAGAAGGAAAACATCCAGTTAAATGATGATGTCCATGCCATGCATTGTAATGGGTTATTTTGGGATAAATAAGAATAGGGATTTAAACCCTAGACTTTGGGTATAAATATGTAATGGGTGGGGTAAAAAGAGAGCTAGCAATGAATAGGGAGCAAGAGAGCTAGTGGACTAGAGATAATGGGTAGAATCCGTAGAGGTTGAGATTATGTAAGAATCATGAATGTAATCAGTTGATACAATGAATAAAGATAGAGTTTGAGAGATAATCTTGCATCTTGTTTTCTTTACTTGTTTATGTGTGGTTATGAATGATGTTGTTATACTTTATAGACTAGATTTAGTGTATGGATTGGTTATGATGCAATATTCATGAATGGTTATGATAACCAAGAGCATACATAATCTAGGATAAGGAACAATGATTCGCGCATCCACCTCCCTTTCCCTTACTACTAAAAAAAACATGGTTCTTGTCATCCCAATAAGATACCTCGAGTGAGACTTCATCTACGAAAGCAGGTGATGCCGAAAGGGCCGATGTATTGAAGGTTTGTTGGTCACATTTCAACCGAACCTTGGGTATTACAACTCGTGCACAGACCACTTTATCCCAATAGTCTCCAAAATTGACTCAACATTAGCTCCACAACTCTCAACCAAAAACTAGTAACTGCGACTCAAAACTCAACAAAGACATAACATACCCAATATGATCTCCTATATCTCCTCATACAACATATATTTATACTACAAAAGTGGGTTAAACCCATTACATCAATGACCCAAAACCCTAACCCTAAGTGGATTAGGCTTGTCCACATTACAACCTCCCACGTGCAGTTGGTCCACAATCCAACCTTTTCCTCGTCGTGTTTTCCTTCTTTCTGCCTTTGACTTTCTTCTTCCTCTTGTTGCTTTCCCATCTTATCCGGTGCGCTACTTTTCATTCCTTTTGGAATGCTCTTCATTTGTGGTCCCTTTCTCAACTGTCTTCCAAAATTGATGCACATATCCCCAAAATAGCCTGCGCCAACTATCACTTATCAAATTCAACTCCTTCTATAAATCTTGGTTTTACTTCAAATGGGAAACTTAAAAAGAGTTTAGACCCAACTCAAAACCAAGGGATATAGTCAAAACTAGGAAGTCTTCATGGTGCAAAAGCTATAAAAACCATAGGAAAATCCTCCAAACAATTTCTCTAGCATATAGGTGTTGTAAATGGTTAGTGCCCCTTTTCCCAACATAAGACTCATTTTTACCATGAGGAAGTAGTTTTGGTCCATGATCTCCACTCAAGAGTGTGCATTTATTTTATTTTTAGGCCATTTTGGAGGTGCTCGTGGGTTGCAAGAAGGCAATCCGTGATCAACATGAAAGTGTTTTGAAGGATGGTCATGTGCATCAAGACATGCACTCAAAAATATATAAAGGAAGTGGAGAAATTATGAAATGATCATGAATGGATGGTTGATTGAGCATCAATGGTCTAGGGAGACCAGATAAAGCTATAAAAATAGTGCACCCAATGAATTGAGGGGTCATGCAGTTTCCTTTTGGTCAAATTTGAGTGTCGACTTCTACTTTTGGTGCATATTAAGATATTCTCCATTTTTAAATGAATTAAGTGGGGTTAGTGTTAATTTGGGGTATATCCAACTAACATCACTTAAGTGCTTGAGGTGGAAAATTGTCGTGGGAATGGAAATTATAGAAGTAGCAATGCTATATGCCTTCTTTTATGTGTGTATTTGTAGGTGGATATGCCAAATTAAATGAAAGTGATTGAATTGACTCTTCATCTAGTTGGTTATGGATTTTGGGCCTCATTTGTAGCACTTCTGACTCGATTTGGAGAAGGAATATAAACAAAGGTTGTAGACGTAGGCTTTGATATCGTTAGGAAAGTAGAGCAAGGTACTCATGGAGATGATCCAGGTAAATGCAACTACCTTTTATGACTTGGATGGGGAAAATATTGGTGATTTTGTAGCAGGTGGTGCTAGCATTTTTGAATGTATTATTGCAAAGGTAATAGTGCAATAATATTTGGTGGGAACCATGGAAATATAATGTAAGATTCACAATCCATTTTGTTTTATTTTCTTTATGCTTGTTATACATTCTTTTGAGTTAATAATATCTACATGTGGGATACCTTTCATTAGAAGTAGGCATGATTTAGGCATCAAGTCACATGTGGAAGATTCCATGGAAATAATCCAAGAACTATATTCTATACTTTTATTTTTGATAGTTATTACATTGGTTGGGTTTACACATTAGCTTATTTACGTTGATCAAGCTCCTACAACATGCATGGTGCACTATGTGGAATGTAGGAATTGTAAAAACCTATATTTTTGTTTGGATCACTCAATATTGCATATATTACAAGCATGATCCATACAAATACTAGCGATGATGACTTGTATAGGACATGAGATTGATTTAATTGCAGTAATTAGCTTGGGTATGGAATCAAAAAATCTTCTAGTTATTATTGTGATGGCAATTAATTTTGCTTTTGTCTTGGATGAACTTCAAGCCTGTTTGATATTAATGGAGCACCAATAAGTGTGCTTTTTGACAAAGTTATAGCCACTATGGGAATTCGAAATAGTATTGCAACATGTATTTGGAAATGTAAATATTTCAAAATAGTTTACAATGCAGGTGGAATTATGGATATGAGTAAACAACTTGACATAGTAAGATAAATCACAATTGTACTTGATGCATATGGGAACACCAAAAAGGTAACTGCCAAAGGCTTTGCAATTGGTTTTTCTACATTGAATTCTTTTCTTTTATCTGGTGATTATATGGCAAAAATATCACATTTTGGTAATAAACCTTTCGACCATGTTGATATTTCTATCCCAAAGGTGTTTATTGGTGCCTATTGGGATTAATGCTTATACACCTATTCAGTCCAAGGGTATGTTCTATGGTTGTTCTAAGAACCCATGAAGTTGTTATTGAAGTGTATAGCCATTTTATAGATCGACCTAACATAATGACATAGTAAACAAAACTAAGTTTTGGATGAGTGTAGTAGTTGTATCTACCATTTACAAATTGTTAGATGAAGTATGACATGAGTATTCTTCATGGGGATTTTACATTGGAGGTCTAGGTTGGTTCTTTGTTGAAAAATATAAAACTTTGTTGATGCTAACATTACCTAATTATGTGCCTTTCAATTGTTTTATATGGAATTATGCAAGACGGTGAAATATCTTGTTGTTAAGTGTCTTTCCTTATAGTATGCTACATGTGGAAGGCCCAAGAACACTTCCAAATCTAGAAATCAAGTTGCTTTGCATACAAATCAATTTAAGAAACAATATTGTTGCAATGCCTAAAGCCTTTATTTTCTATAATTTTTTTAATATTTTGTGTTTTTTTTAGGTTGGTGAGTTTTTCATATATAAGTCAATGCTTCCTAAGTTTTGTTGATTTGAATAGATAACTCTCGTCAATTTTTTGTTGTTGTTGAGTTTTTCAATATCTCTAGGAAAAACCTCAAGTACTTCCCCTCATTTTGAGGATGGTAACAAAGGTAAACCCTATATTTTTCAAGGCGCAAGGTTCGGTCAACATCAAGGCTCAAATATATTACAACAATATACTCATTATGAGCTCAACATGTCACTTATGAGAATAGAACTTTGGGTGGGGACGATAACACTACATGCCACAACCACTCAAACTAGACCCAATTAATAGTGCAACCCATGTTTATAAACATGATAAAATTTATGATTTACTTAACATTATTGTAGTATCATAATAACTGGTTCCAACCTAACTTTTTCCTCAATTCATTGATTCTTTCATTCAGAACTAATTTATGAAGATATGACTAATCATGATTCATTGGCAATAAAAATTTCTAGGGGAACCTTGTGCATTGTGTCTTGTTGTCCCTTATCCACTTAAAATTCAATGGGTATCTCTACCTGTCCCTAAAACTTGTCTTCATGTTCTCAACTTCGAAACTCAATCTCTCTACCTATCCATGAAACTTGTCTTCATGTTATCGAATTAAAAACTCGATAAAATGTAAGTATTGATGTGTTAAGGAAGTTTCCTCTTGATTATTGAAATTTAGTGGCTCTCTCTACCTGTCCCTAAAACTTGTCTTCACGTTCTCTTAACTTTGAAACTCGGTGAAATGTAGATATCAATCTATTATGAATAATAGAGACAATCCATATTAATTCATGTATCACTTCCATAAGCTTTGGGGCATAAAATAAAATGACCAAAATACTATAAATATATCAAAACATGAGAAATATTGTGGATGATAATGAAAGGATGAACATGTTCACCTTAATTGAGATACTTAAAATATTTTTTCAAAGTCCATCTCTAAAATACCAATAGAGAATAGGATAACATTGATGTTAAAATACTACTTTAATAGAGTAATAGATTTTGACAGAGTAATAGATTTTGAGAATAAAATATGGTAAGTATTAGACAATAACTTTTAACCATTATGATTGGAAGAGATATCTGAGGAGTGGATAAGACTTATCTTTGATTTCAATGTTAGAGGACCAAATAAATAAGATTGTGAAGATGGAGATGAAGCTATTGTGAGACAAATCATTCAACTTTAATGGGTCTAATGGTTAAGAACATGTGTTTCATCCTAGGAGGTCACAAGTTCAAATAGAAAGGGGGTAGGGTAGGGTATGTACACCTCTGTAGACTTTAGCAATCAAATCGCTACACAAAGGGGGTGTCATGCACCAATTTGGTGACTCACTTGGTTGTGAAATCATCATCATCATAATCATCATCATCATCATCATCATCATCATCATCATCATCATCATCATCATCATTGTTGATGATTAAAAATTGTCAACAAAGTTTCGCCAACAAAGTATTGCTAAAGCCTATTATTATAAAAAATAAATAATACTAGTAGGTGGGACTCCCTTGAACTATTGGAGAGCATATCTGTTCATTTTGATGTTGATATGATGTGCGACACAACTCACATGGTTGATAAATATCTTCTTGTTATTAATTATGAATTGAGCTTATGAAGTGTTGATTCCTTAGGTTACTAACGCCTATGCTATTCATCATTGTTGTCTGTTCTTATCACACATGCATAACAAACATGTCAGTAAAATTACATGAAGGGCAATTTTGAGAGAGGCAAGATATTAGAACAAATGCAAAGGAATGGGACCTAGTTCTGCAATATCACATGTGAATAACTTAAAGGAAGTGAGAAACAATTTCTAGAGGAAGATTTAAAATCTATCCTAACTATACTACATACATGAAAATACTTGATGATTATTGTTAATCCCTAGCTAGCAAGTAGATGGTTATGAAATTGTGATTGGATTACATGTTTAATATGCATATGGTGTGAAATGTTGGTGGTGCACTTGGTAAGGTGATAGTATTAATGGTTATGCAATGGTTAATTGAATTATGTGGCCGGTCCATATATGGTATATTTGGATAGATGGAACATTGGTGGCTCATTTGACAAGGTGGTGAACGTTGATGGTTATGTGATTTTGTTTGAGTTATATGATGTGAAATGGGATATGGTGATCGAGCTATTGTCTTTTAATGTGGTGATGGTTTCGATACATGTTTGATTAATCATGTTAGTGGAGAATTTGTTGGCATGTACTGTTGATTTAATGAGATAGGAGGTGACGTGCATTTACTACACACCACCTTTACTCTTCCCGTTGGCCACCACCCTAGATGGGCTATTGTTCTATCTTGCTGTTGTGGTTATGCTCCAAAAATTTAGCATGATGGAACCACTCGTCCAGCTCTCGCTTTAAGGAATTTGATCACAGGTATGTCTTTTTTTGGCCATTCCTGATTTTTCTCTGGTTATGAAATGATTACTGGATCGGGTGTATGGGTTTGTGTTTTTCTTGAGCATTGCAACTGTGTGAAATTTTGGTTCCTAAATGAAGAGTGGATGGTTCTTCCTATAATATTTTTGAGTTCGTAGAGGTTATTGGTCTTCCCGGTGATAGCTCTCTGTTACCACTACTGGTTTAGTCAGAGATTTTTTGTTTAAGTCTTGGGTGGATAGCTATCTTCACAAATTGTCACTAAATCCAATCTCTCGCTTTCTTGGGTTTAATGCTCAAAGGTTTTCTGTGTCACTATGTTGTGTTTCACTTCGGCATTGGTTGTTTCCACCGCTAAGGGTCACGAAGTGAGTTTTCTATTCTTAACTTGACCCTATCTTCACCTCAGTACTATGGTAGTTTAGACAAAGAACATGAGGGTTATACCCTGCGTGCATTAATTAAATTGCCCGGCTGAAAGAGAGCCACACCCTTTTGTTTGGTCCCTTGACATGGATTGTTACCTGTCTGCAAATGAATCATGCCTCTCTCTATGTGCACACCCTTGGCCTCGAAAGTTCCACCATTACGAGGAGTTGGCTCCCTTCCCTGGTGTTGGCTACATAGTAGACCCTTAACCCTCCAGTATCGACTTTTGTAAAGGAGATTGTCGTGCCTGTCAATTTGCTACTGGTTATCGTGGATTGAATGTATGGTCGATTAATTGTGAGTACAAATTCTCTCAGTTGGTTGTATGGTAGTCCTCTTGTTTTAGAATTTAATTACTGCATCTGTGATGATAAAGATAAACCCTTCATTGCCAATTGCACATTCAAAAGATACAACCACCCTCCTTATGTTAATAGCTCAATATTGTTACTGGAAAGGGCGTCTTCCCCAATTTGATTGGATGCGTGGGTATGCATAGCTACCACAACTTGTTTCGTTGATTGATTTTCTACAACAGTGGTGAATTGTTTGGTTGATATACAATCACTAGTATTTGCACTAATAATTTTCGGATGATAGCTGGCATTGGTTACAAATTCTTGGTGTTTCTCACGCATGTCACGTTGTGTGTATGGTATTTTCCAAAATGAAATATTGGGCATGGTAACTATGGTTTTCTTGGGGCCAAATGATTATTGGACTGGGTAACTATAGAAATTATATCCAGTCCATCCTTGTGCTTGTTGGTTGTATATAACTGAGTGTGCACAACATAGTCGATCATGGTGTGACTAAATTGAAGCAATCTTATATTAAATTGATGGCTCAGCCGGTATGTTCAGTCATTATCGTGACTATGTGTTTGTTGTGCTAAGTGGAAATGTTGCACCATGGAGTTTTGTTAGCTTCACACTGTGTGTGGTATGGATAGATTGTTTTTCATACTCAGGGATACCCACAAAGTTTTAACCATGTTATTTATTGCAATCGACCACTGGTTAAAGAAGGCATGTTGTTGATGCCAGTCGTTTTGGATAGGTGGCCCATCTTTTAAATAACATTGAATTGTTTTTCTTTTACAGTGGCAGAACCACATTGCCTGGGAAAATTACTCTGTGCATAGCTTGTGTCTAAATGGTGGTTGTTGGTTGTATGATTAATTGTCATTTTAGGCGTGCAAATTTGGTCTTGGTTATTTTGGTTACTGCCCATATGTGTTAACGAATGTCATTTCATTTCGATGGGCTCTATTGAAGTAATAGTGACTTCATTATTATTTTGAAAACATGACTTTTTAGTAGAGTTGTGGATTGAAGAAATTCATGGGAAGTGGTTGATTTTGATAGTTACAGATTGGAAATGGGTACTGTTCGTAAATTTTTATAAAATACAGAGTGTGTGAATGAAGGGAACAAAACCTGTTGGAAATTGTATAGGATGCCTGTTGTTTTGTGATGGCACTGTGTGGGACATTTGATTTTGAACAGTGAACTTGTTAAATGCACATAAATTATTATTTAGTCAAGTGATTGATGGTTGATGCATCTCCTTTCACAGAATATTTTATGGATCACTTAATTAATTCCATGAACAGTCACCGTCCTTCTTCCCTTCCATTATTCCACTTTCTGCTAATTACAAACCCCATCACCTCCCATATTCCCTTTTCACTCCCTGTTCTGAGATTGATTATAGTCAAGAGAATTTATGTGTTAAAATGGATGAAAGTGGTAGTGTCTTGTGTGGATTGCAGTGAGGTTTTATTGGTTTTCTATATAGTTGATTGTTTTTTTCATTAAGCAGTGACCATGATTCTTCCCTTTCATTATATCATACTTTTTCTCAATAAAAACCCTCACATATCCCAAAACCCTGGTTCACCCCCCTTCTCATTGATTAACAGTAAAACAATCTATATGGATTGAATTGCATGAGTCTGATACATTTTGAGCCAAATCTATTTCATATTTTTAAGAGTTGTCATGTATGGATATTTAAAATACCATTTGCTAATCGATCACACATGGATGATGAGTTTTTTTAGTTGAGGAAGCCATGGCCAAGGAAACAGAGGTAGAGGTAATTGGAATCGATGCCCAAGAAGGCCTAGGTTCTCCATACATTTTGACATTGATTCACAAGAGATTGGCCAATTGTTTCATGCCATATTATTCAATTGGATTGGGCAGGGAATAGTCCAACCTAGGCCTAAAAGGCCTCCTTTCCAAGCCGTGAAGAACCCGATATCCCTGTACCTCCTCATGTTTCATTGCAACCCGAGGTCCCTGAAAATGATGGATGGAAGGAGATTGTCCACCCGATAGTATCCCAACATTGTGGCTGGCCCAACTTGTCTTTTCCTCCTCCTCCATCGGTTAAACCCATTTCCCAAGCTGCCCCTAACCACTCACCAGTGCAATCCTCCCATTCTAGAAAGAGACTGAAGACTGAAGCCCACCATGCACTTGATAAAGGAAAATCCACTGTTTCCCCTTCCTCACCCTCCAATGACTCTAACAAATCTGTGTCTTCCTGGATGCATTTGAGGGACGATTGTTCCCATGTGATCAACGAGATTAGACCTAAGGGCTCTTCACAGCCAAAGGAAAACTTAGGAAAATCAAGAGGTGACAACAACAATCAAGGAAGGGTTGCATCACAAACTTAGAAATATGGTTTTTGAGTTTTATTATATCTATTGTTTTATGACAGTTGACTTCAAGGATCTTTGGACAACATGTTTATATTGTTTATATGAGTACTATTTTTGAAATAATTTCAAATTTCATAAGTTTAAATTGCCAAAAGTAAATATGTTGATGGGAGGCACAAGGAGGTATGTTTTTCTTAACTAATGGTTATGTTATGATTGTTATGATTGTTATGAACTAAAGAGAGTCACAAGGGGTCCCACCTACTAGTTATTATTTATTTATGACCCTTATTATAATTATTACTCTTCCCCCTATATAAAGTTAGTTGAGTCTTTTAATTAACTTAACTAATGAATTGGTTCAACTTCTTCAACCAATTTTAATTTGTTAAAAGAAAAAGGAAAGGGAGGAACAAGAGGATGATAGAAGCAGAAGCATGCTAAGGTTTGCTCTTTGAGTTTATGTTGAGATAGTTTAGTTTTCATTCATTCATATATTCATCACAACCAAATTCTATTTTATGATAGTAGGGTCTTATTGTAGACAACAATATTCAGGGTTGAATCAAGTCATTCAGACACTTTTTCTTCAGAGGTGTTGATCTATCTTTGATAGTTTGTGTAGACTTGTCTATTTGTGAATTAATTTTCATGACTGATAAAGGCTATTATGTAGAGTCAAGTGGGCAGCAATCTGTGGCAAGTTGATCCATCTTTTAAAGTTCATTTTTGGTTTTCTTTCAGAGGTCTTTTTGTATGTTCCATCGGGGATGTCTAAGTTTGAGTTTGGTCCAAGATTTCTGTATGAGATTTTGTAAAGAAAATGACTCTTTGGTGAATTGGAATGAAATAAAGGATTGATTTATATCTCATCTATATTGATTATCATCTTGGTGTCTTTACTTCCGTTCTTACATTTATTTCAACAACCATTATATTAAGAAAATTACATAAAAAGTGAATTTTCAACAAGCTTTTTGTTGATAAAAGACTAGCCTAAGCACTCGTAATTAATACTTGTGAGTTAGGACGTTAATTTTGTTGGCTATAAACATAGGGTGATATTCCCGTCTACTTTTCTTTAGCCAAGTAAAGTTTGAAAATGCTTGAGTAAGATCAATTCATATCTTTTCCTCAACATTTATTTGCCGACCATACTGGGGAGATCTTCGATATCTCTCTGGTTAATTTTTATACTCGATTTTCATCGATACATCTTTCTTTTTCTAATATTGATTCTTTCACTGTTTTACAATTGATGACTATTCCTGTTGTGAGGAAACCCAATCTTGAGCCCGATATCCAAGACCAAACCAACATTGCCTTGATTTTCTTTCATACTATTTTAGACACTGCCAGGACCCCTGTTGAGCTTAACCATTCTTGGGCAGCAATTGAATGAGATATTAGTGTTCAAGACCAATTGGAAGCTAGATGTAGGCAGCCTAGAAATCAACAATAACCTTTTGTTTCTTCAGTTTTGGCCTTTTTTTCATGTCCTTAGTTTCTCGTGCTTCTAGAAGAAGAAGAGGTTTGTCACCTGAAATCAATCCTATTGATGAAATAGGAAGAAGAAACATTTTGTTGTCTTCCCAACAAAGTGATCTAAGGAGAACTTTATCTGATTCATCCAACTCATCTTTCTTTCCCTCATCTATCATCCACAAGATGACATCTAGTGGTGGCTCTGGTGGCACTGGAAGTGCTCCATATTCTCAATCTTCATCATCATCAGTGATTGGTAGCTCATACAACCACCATATCCCTATCAAATCTACCACAAACCCCACCAAATTCATCAAAAAGTATGGACTTTTTCAGTTCGAAGAAGATGCCACAATCACACCATGGCATGTGTCTTCTCCTCTTAACCTAACACCTGCTACTCGTCCACTTCCAAAGTTTAAAGAGAACTTGCCTAAGTTTTCGGGGAATAACATTGTTAGTACCATTGAACACCTAGTGGCATTTTCTAATGCTTGTCATAACATAGGGGCCAATGACAATGACACCTGTATGCGCTTGTTTGTCAATTCCTTGGAAGGGAAGGCTAGGACCGATTTCTTCAACCTTCCTCCTAAGATCATGTCTACTTGGGAGGAGTTAATATATTGGTTCTGATCCACTTATGGGCAATCCAAAAGCCTTGTTGAGAGGTTAAGGGAATACAATAACATCACTTATAAATATGGTGAGACCATCAAGTATTTCAACTTGCCTTTCACCAAGTTGTACAATCAAATCCCCGAACTTATCTGCCCGTAGAACCAATTCTCTTTCATGCATTATTACAATGCATTTCCTTCTCCCTACCGTCATAGGGTTGAGGAAAAATCCATTGATAGTCTTGGTTCCACCCTACACACTTGCTCAGAGTATGATGAACAGATTGAACGAACTGGTCTACCCCAGGGAGAATCAGTTAGACAAACATATATGTCCACTCTCTTACAACTAGTACAAGATATGAACAATTGTATGATAGCATTTGAGCGGAAGGGTATTGTCTCCCCTCTCAGCCCTAGAGCTTCATCCTCTTTTGCACCCCCTTTTCGAAACCTGGTTGAAATTTTTTTTCATCCTAAGGCTATCTTTCCTCGGAGTAGGTGTAACTTTTGCGAGGAGCACCACGAAGAAACTACATGTGAGGTAAAGAAGAGTGCCAGAGATAAGATCTTTGGTAAAAGACCAGAAGCTACTATCGTTGTGCTATAATTTGCAGATCTAGAGGATGTCATGGTTATTAACACTAGGAACAAAGCCTATGCTCCCAAGGGTAAATTTGATCCTCCTCACAGCTCTTCTAGCCCGAGCTCCTCCTTAATCGCTGCTACGTTCCAGGTTCCTAAAATTCCTGAGAGTCAAAGAATCACTCCCCCTCCTCCCTCTTCTAAATACAATATCTTGAATCAATTGGCCAACATCAAAGAAGATGCAACCCTCCTAGACATGGTTTTCTCCCATGAACAACATATGCATCTGAAACAATTTATGGAAGAAAAAGCTTCCATTGTATCCAATATTTTCGAAGAGGTAGACGAAGAGGATTCTTCTATAAATAAAGTAGGTGTACATAACTTTAGATACCCTATAAAAAAAACCCCTTTTTATATTTCTGTAAAGATCATGGATAAGATTACCCATTGTTGCCTCATTGATGGTGGTTCATGCCCAATTGTCATGTCGAATATTATTATGGAAGAGCTAGGATAGTCATGTACAAACTAAAATGTGAGAAGCATGCTCTCCTATAATAGTCTACAACAAACAACCATAGGTGATATTAAATATGTAACCTTTGTTTTATGCACTCATCCTGATATAAGGACAACCCTCAACATTCAGGTGATTGATATGCCTGTGAGAAATTATTAAATTATCTTGGGGAGAGATTGGAAATCCCTAACAGGTGGATACCTCTCACTCGACGGGACACATTTATCCATTCCTCGGAATGGTAAGAATATTATAGTCCTTAGAGAAGGAAGAATTTCACCCTACATAGAGAGTGTTCCGCAATCTAGCGTAAACTATATCGAAGAAGACGTAGGAGTGTATTCCATCTTTGCTGAAGAGGATAATATTCCTCTGGAAGGAATTGATTCAGATGATGAATTATGGTGTATGCACTTTGATGGTTCACACTCTAATGAAGGTAACGAGGTTGGTATTATCTTGGTTTCCCCTGTAGGAAAAATTCATAATCTGTCATACAGGTTGGAGTTTGCTTGTTCAAACAATGTCGTTGAATTTGAAGCTTTGTTGTTAGGCATTGAGAACGCCCTTAATCTTGGTTGTGGTCACCTTTCAGTTTTCGAAAATTCTGAGCTTGTTGTGAACCTAATATGTAAGACATGCTCTCTTACCGACAAGCTGGTGGAACAATACTCCCAAACTGTTTGGGCACTTGTCTTCAACCTTCTATATTTCAACATCACTCATGTTAAGAAGGAGTTGAATTCAATAGCTGATCGGTTAGCTGTCTTTGCAGCCTCTCCTACTCATCAAATCTTACCTCACTGGCCTGATTGTTCTTTCCAATCTCTGCATTGTCCATACATTTCTAAAAATGAATAATTCTAGAAGGTCATCCCTAAAGATGAGAGCATTTGTGATGTCATTCAAAATGAACCTCTCGAGCCCAAGGAGATTATATCTATAGAAAATAATAAGATTCATGAGGTCTTGAATCCTCTTGAGAGTTCATTTTTTTTGAGTGTTGTTGGAATTAAAGAAAAATAAAAAGAAGAGGAGTTACAGAAGAAGGTGATTGAAACCATCCTCCTGAACATTAGGACATTTGAACCTTCAACCAATGTTAAAATAAAGGTCCAATGTTCTGGTAAAGAAGAGAGGAGATCCACCAGACTACTTGGTGAATCTCAAAATGTTTTCGCTTGGTATTATGAGGATCTTCATGGTTTTGATCATGGTCCTGTTCAACATATCATGAAACTAGCTAGGAAAAAACAAGAATTTGTTAACTCTGCACCAGAAGCACCCTTTCGAAGAGATTTGAGAGATTTCTTAAGGGCTGGGATGTTTTTTTCAGCCCACCCTGAATGGGTCTCAATTTGGAAATCGGCCCTGGGGACCACTGGTAATATCAAAACTTTCATTAGTCTTCTAACTTTTAGGCAAGCGATTATGAGAAATCCCTTTTCCCCTCTCAATATTGAAATGTTTTTGCAACGGGTTGTAGAGTCACAATTAAGACCCTTACTTGACAGTTTGTTTGGTTACAATAAAATCAAAGTAAAAGGGGAAAATGTTCACAAAACCACTTTCATTACTAATTGTGATGCCATGCCTTACAAATGCTGGATTTTTAGCTTACTTGATACATGTACTTCTTTTAAAAAAACTATGCACATGACTCTCGATGAGTTGGTCAGTCTCCATCTCTATCTTGATGAGCTAATTGTGCGTTTGAAGGGAATGATGATTACAACAGATTTCTAGGTGATCGGTCTTTTCCAAATTGATTTTGTCTTGGATACTAATTCTTATATCTCAAAATATTTACATGAGCAATTGTTTCCCTACAGCACTAACAACCCTCGCTTGAAATATTGCGAGGAACCAACATGAAAAGTTTTAATGCTATCTGGTTTTTTTTGATACTAGTAGCCTAGTTATGCTTTCAATTTTTTTGCTTCTTTTCTACGCTTACAATACCTTGATTTCTGCCTTCTAAGTTAAATATTTCCTTCCTTGTTGTTTTTCAAATTGAGTCTTTTACTGGTGCTGTTTTAATTCCTGCATTATTACTTATGTTGTAATTTTTGTCTTTATCATCTTTTAGTCTTTGGTCGATATAGAATGTTGGATCAATTTTGCTACAGTGACACTCCTGGGAAGCATTGTTAGTCACTAAAAATCAATTTTACACAGTTGTTATGATGTCTCCTCTGAAGGACCCTTGAAATTGTTATATATTTCCACTGTTGTGTTGTAAAGAAATTGGTTTTTCTCGCTTCTTCTTTCCATTTCTTCATTCATCGAGAAATAAAAGAGTAGAACCATAAATTTTTATCCTTGAGATAAGATCCGATTCCGGATGAATAATTGTGCATACAGGAGTAAACCCCCTCATACTTAACATTTTTCATAATTTATTCCCAAATTACTGGTCATTTTTCCATTAAATTAACTTACTTCCCTGTGTCGCATAATTATTCTGGTTACGTCTTCTAAAATTATTGTTCTTGGTCTGTGAAACCATGAGTTCCGAGTTCTAAATTTGTTCCAACAAATTTTCCTGTGGAGTCACCACTTTGTTGATGATTAAAAATTGTCAACATAGTTTCGCCCGCAAAGTATTGCTAAAGCATATTATTATAAAAACTAAATAATACTAGTAGGTGGGACCCCCTTGAATAATACTAGTAGAGCAAACTTGTTCATTTTGATATTGAAATGATGTGTGACATGTATCACATGGTTGATAAAGATATTGTTGTTATTGATTATGAATTGAGCTTATGAAGTGTTGATTCCTTATGTTACTACCGCCTATGCTATTCATGACTGTTGTACGTTCTTATCACACCTGCATAACAAACATGTCAGTAAAATTACATGAAGGGAAGTTTTGAGAGAGGTAAGATATTAGAACAAATGCAAAGGAAGGGGACCTAGTTATGCAATATCACATAGAATAACTTAAAGGAAGTGAGAAACAATTGCAAGAGGAAGATTTAAAAGCTATCCTAACTATACTACATGCATGAAAATACTTGATGATTATTGTTAAGCCCTAGCTAGCAAGTAGATGGTTATGAAATTATGATTGGATTACATGTTTAATATGCATATGGTGTGAAATATTGGTGGCCCACTTGGAAAGGTGATAGTATTAATGGTTATGCAATGGTTAATTGAATTATGTGGCCGGTCCATATATGGTATATTTGGATAGATGGAACATCAATGGATCATTTGACAAGGTGGTGAACATTGATGGTTATGTGATTTTGTTTGAGTTATATGATGTGAAATGGGATATGGTGATTTTCCTATTGGATTTTAATGTGGTGATGGTTTCGATACATGTTAGATTAATCGTGTTAATGGAGAATTTGTTGGCATGTAATGTTGATTTAATGATATATGGGTGGAGGCGACATGCATTTACTGCACGTCACCTTTACTCTTCCCGTTGGCTGCCACCCTAGTTAGGCTATTGTTTGATCTTGTTGCTGTGGTTATGCTCTGAAATTTTAGCAGGGAGGAACCGCTTGGACAACTCTTGTTTTAAGGATTTCGATCGCAGGTATGCCTTTTTTTGGCCATTCGTGATTTTGCTCTGGTTATGAAATTATTACTAGCTTGGGTGTATGGGTTTGTGTTTTTTCTGAGCATTGCAACTGTGTGAAATTTTGGTTCCTAAATGAAGAGTGGATGGTTCTTCCTGTAATATTTTTGAGTTTGTAGAGGTTGTTGGTCTTCTACGTGATAGCTCTGTGTTACCACTACTGCTTTAGTCGGGGTTTGTTTTTTTAAGTCTTGGGTGGATAACTATCTTCATGCACTGTCACTAAATCCACTCTCTAGCTTTCTTAGGTTTAATGGTCGAAGGTTTTCTGCATCTCTATGTTGTGTTTCACTTCGACATTGGTTGTTTCCACCACTAAGGGTCACGAAGTGAGTGTTCTGTTCTTAACTTGGCCCTGTCTTCACCTTAGTACTATGGTAGTTTGGATGAAGAAAATGAGTGTTATACCCTACGTGCATTAAATAAATTGCCCAACTGAATGAGAGCCTCACCCTTTGTTTTGGTCCCCTGCCATGGATTGTTACCTATCTGCAAACGAATCATGTCTCTCTTTTTGTGCACACCATTGGCCTCGAAAGTTCCACCATTACGAGGAGTTGGCTACGTTTCCTGGTGTTGGCTATAGAGTAGACGCTTAACCCTCCAGTCTCTATTTTTTTAAAGGAGATTGTCGTGCCTGTCAATTTTCTACGGGTTATTGTGGATCAAATGTATGGTCGATTACTTGTGAATACGAATTTTCCCAGTTGGTCGTATGGAAGTCCTATTGTCTTAGAATTTAATTATTGTATCTGTGATGATAAGGATAAACCTTTCATTGCCAATTGCACTTTCAAAAGATAAAGCCACCCTCCTTATGTTAATAGCTCAGTATTGCTACTAGAAAGGGCCTCTGCCCCAATTCGATTGGATGCGTGGGTATGCATAGCTACCACAATTTGTTCGGTTGATTGATTTTCTACAACAATGGTGAATTGTTTGGTTGATATACAGTCACTAGTATTTGCACTAATAATTTTCGGATGATAGCTGGCATTGGTTACAAATGCTTGGTGTTTATCATGCATGTCGCGTTGTGTGTATGATATTTTTCAAAATGAAATATTGGGCATGCTAACTATGTTTTTCTTGGGGCCGAATGATTATTGGACTGGGTAGCTATAGAAAGTATATCTACTACATCCTTGTGCTTGTTGGTTGTATAGACCTAAGTGTGCACATCATAGTCGATCATGGTGTGAATAAATCGAAGCAATCTTATATTAAATCGATGGCTCAGCCAATATGTTCAATCATTACCATGACTGTGTGTTTGTTGTGCTAAGTGGAAATGTTGCACTTTGGAGTTTTGTTAATTGCACACTGTGTGTGGTATGGATAGCTTGTTTTTCATACTCATGGATACCCATAGAGTTTTAAGCATGTTATTTATTGAAATCGACCACCGGTTAAATCAGGCATGTTTTTTATGCTAGCCGTGTTGGATAGGTGTCCCAACGTTTAAATCACATTGAATTGATTTTCTTTTACAGTGGTAGAACTACATTGCTTGGGCAAATTACCCTTTGTGTAGCTTGTGTCTAAATGGTGGTTGTTGGTTGTATGATTAATTGTCATTTCAGGCGTGGCAATTTGGTCTTGATTATTTTGGTTACTGCCCATATATGTTAACAAATGTCATTTCATTTTGATGGACTCTATTGCAATAATAGTGACTTCATTATTATTTTGAAAACGTGACTTTTGAGTATAGTTGTGGATTGAAGAAATGCATGGGTAGTGGTTGATTTTGATAGTTACAGATTGGAAATGGGTATTGTTCGTAAATTGTTATAAAATGCAGAGTGTGTGAATGAAGGGAACATAACCTCTTGCAAATTGTATAGGATGCTCATTGTTGTGTGATGGCAGTGTGTGGGACATTTGATTTTGAACAATGAACTTGTTAAATACACAAAAACTATTATTTAGTCAAGTGATTGATGGTTGATGCATCTCCTTTCACAAAATGTTTTATGGATCACTTAATTAATTCCATGAATAGTAACCATCCTTCTTCCCTTCCATTATTTCACTTTTCGATAATTACAAACCCCATCACCTCCCATATTCCTTTTTCACTCCCTGTTCTGAGATTGATTACAGTCAAGAGAATTTCTGTGTTAAAATGGATGAAAGTGGCAGTGTCTTGTGTGGATTGCAGTGAGGTTTTATTGGTTTTCTTTACAGTTGATTGTTGTTGTCATTGAGCAATGACCATGCTTCTTCCCTTTCATTATGTCATATTTTCTCTCAATACAAACCCCTCACATATCCCAGAACCCTGTTTCTTCCCCCTGCTCATTGATTAACAGTAAAATAATTTGTATGGATTGGATTGCATGAGTCTGATACATTCTGAGCCAAATCTATTTCATATTTTTAAGAGTTTTCATGTATGGCTATTTAAAAGACTATTTTCTAATCGATCACGCATGCAGGATGAGTTTTTTCAGTCGAGGAAGCCATGGACGAGGAAACAAAGGTAGATGTAATTGGAATCGAGGCCCAAGATGGCCTAGGTTCTCCATACATTTTGACACTGATTCACAAGATCTTGGCCAATTGTTTCATGCCAGATTCTTCAGTTGGATTGGGCATGGAATAATCCAACCTAGGCCCGAAAGGCCTCCTTTCCAAGCCCCACAAGCACCTGGTATCCTTATACCTCCTCATGTTTCATTACAACCAGAGCTCCTTGAAAATGATTGATGGCAAGTGATTGTCCACCCGACAGTCTCCCAACATTGTGGCTGGCCCAAATTGTCTTTGAATCCTCCTCCGTCGGTTAACCCCATTGCCCAAGCTGCCCCTAACCACTCAATAGTGAAATCCTCCCATGCTAGAAAGACATTGAAGACTGAATCCCACCATGCACTTGATAAAGGAAAATCCACTGTTGCCCCTTCTTCACCCTCCAATGAATCTGAAAAATCCGTGTCTTCCCAGATGCATTTGAGGGACAATTGTTCCCACATGATCAACAAGATTAGGCCTAAGGGCTCTGCATAGCCAAAGGCAAACTCGGGAAAATCAAGAGGTGACAACAGTAATCAAGGAAGGGTTGCATCATTGACTAGGAAATATGGTTTTTGATTTTTATTATATCTATTGTTTTATGACAGTTGACTTCAGGGATATTTGGACAACATGTTTATTTTGGATATATGAGTACTATTTTTTAAATAATTTCAAATTTCATAAGTTAAAATTTCCAAAATTAAATATGTTGATGGGAGGCACAAGGAGGTATGTTTTGCTTAACTAATGGTTATGTTATGATTTTTATGATTGTTATGAACTAAAGGGAGTCACAAGGGGTCCCACCTACTAGTTATTATTTATTTATGACCCTTATTATAATTATTACTCTTCCCCCTAACTAAAGTTAGTTGCGTCTTTTAATTAACTTAAATAATGAATTGGTTCAACTTCTTCAACCAATTTTAATTTGTTAAAAGCAAAAGGAAAGGGAGGAACAAGAGGACGATAGAAGCAGAAGCATGCTAAGGTTTTCTCTTTGAGTTTATGTTGAGATAGTTCAATTTTCATTCGTTCATATGTTCATCACAACCTAATTCTCTTTTATGATAACATGGCCTTATTGTAGACAACAATATTCAGGGCTGAATCAAATCATTTAGACACTTGTTCTTCATAGGTGTTGATCTATCTTTGACAGTTTGTGAATTAATTTTCATGACTGATAAAGGATGTTGTGCAGAGTCAAGTGGGCATCATCTGTGGCAAGATGATCCAAGTTTTAGAGTTCAATTTTGGTTTTCTATCAGATGTCCTTTTGTATGTTCCATCGAGGATGTCTAAGTTTGAGTTTGGTCCAAGATTTTTGTATGAGATTTTGTAAAGAAAATGACTCTTTGGTGAATTGGAATGAAATAAAGGATTGCTTTATATCTCATCTATGTTGATTATCATCTTGGTGTCTTTACTTCTATTCTTACATTTATTTCAGCAACTGTTATATTCAGAAAATTACATAAAAAGTGAATTTCCAGCAAGCTTTTTGTTGATAAAAGACTAGACTAAGCACTCATAATTAATACTTGTGAGTTAGGACATTATTTTTGTTGGCTATAAACATAGGGTGATATTCCTGTATACTTTGCTTTAGCCATGTAAAGTCTGAAAATGATTGAGTAAGATCAATTCATATCTTTTCCTCAACAATCATCATCATCATCATCATCATCATCATCATCATCATCATCATCATCATCATCATCATCATCATCATCATCATCATCATCATCATCATCATCATCATTCTTATTATCATCATCATCATTATCATGATCCATGATAAACTACTATCCCATATGGTGTCACATCTATAATGTGAAATATAGAACAATCATGACATTTGTTTGTTGATTCAACATTAATAACTAGTTAAATGGGTGGAATGATGTCATGTATCCCAATGAGATATAATAACAATAATAACTAAATTTTTATTGTGAAAATACGTCAAACTAGATAAAGCCAAATAAAACGTTCTCAAGCAGTTGATGTATGACACATTTCAAGTGGTATGGCATTGTTGTGTTAATGGAATAAAACCTCTACTTCATAATTTTGTAATGATGTGTTAGTTCGAGGGCTTTATAGTTCAATATAATAACAACCTAAGTATTCCTTAAAGGGAACTTGAGCCTCAAGTTAAGGCTTCTCTCTTTTCGTAGAAAATAACCTCAATTTTTGTAGTGAGGAATGGTTAAGACTTAGTGTTGATGTAATGTTAGAGGAATTAGTAAACAAGATAGTGAATTTGGAGATGAAGTTGTTGCAAGACAACTCATTCAATACATAAAGCACCCTCCCATGATAAACTATTATCTCATATGGTGTCACGTCTATAATGTGAAATATAGAACGAACATGATACATTTGTTTGTTGATTCAACATTAATAACTAGTCAAATGTGTGAAATGTGTGAGATGATGTCATGTATCCCAATGAGCTATATTAACAATGATTTTCTATTGTGAAAATATGTTAGTGTGTGTTCATAAATATTTGCAACAAATTGGGTCCAAGAAATATAACCTTGGTGTGAATTTTTATGTCATCGCCACCATTACCAGTGTTTTGGATCCAATTAGAGGACATCGACACAAAGTTTTATTAATTCATTAGTTATTCCATGCAATAATAAATAATGTTCCATTTGAGTGACCCATCCCGTGGGATCCGAGCCATTAAATTTATTCACTTCGACTTTAGGAAGACGCGGATCGCGAACAAGGGGGTCAGAATGAAGGCCATGGAATGGGATGGGTCAACACCCTCTTGGTGTGAAGGTTGTTCATCTAATTAATTAATATTTAAATAGAAATAAACCAAAATCCCATTAATTTGTCAACCCGGAGTTCTTAATGACTTTTCCAAGTGATCGTGGCATTTTGTTTTCTAACATTGGTTTGTTTAATATGCATTGCAGAATAAAAAAAAACAAAGGACTCAACTATAATGCAATTTTACTTTATCAACTAAATTCTCATTGAAGGATTGGTTAAGGGGGTAAGTGTATGGTTGAATCCAACACACAAGTAATCAATTAATGACAACAACTAAACAACCAATTCTAAATTAAATCATTATTTAGCTGATAAATTTACAATCAAATCAAGAAGTAGAATCAAAACTAATTAGAGTTGTTAACAGTCAATTACTCTCTTCACCCTGTAATGATTTCTTGAATATAGATTAGACATAATGATTCTCAGAATGATGCTGAGAATTATTTATGAAAAGGAAGATATTACTATTAATTCAACAATTACCCTAACAATACTAAAAATTCCTAATTATCAATTCAATACTTGCGCTCGAGAGTGGGCCCTCCTCCTCTGAACAAAGTATCAAAGAGGTGCTTACAACAACAAACTAATTAAACATATAATATCATACATGAATTTATGGGAGATCTTGAACCAATTCCTTGATATTAATTGATTACCAACAAAAAGCAACAAATTGAGAATATGAACAGGCTCAAATCTATGATTTGATCCATTCTAACAATTAAACTAAAAATTAAATCAAAATAGAAAATGCGCTATCCTATTTTTGTTACAATCAAGGCATCATTTTCCATAGAAAAGACTCGTACAACGTTTCCAAAGGTGGAGATAGTTCAATCCTCTACAAGTGGTTTCATATATTGAGGAAATTGGTCATATTCACGTTTGGATTGGATAGGATATGTAGAAAATGGATTTCTAGTTGCAACGAATTACACAAGAGACATCCTGTTGAGATTTACTTGGCTTGGAATCCTTCCATTATAAAATAATTTGAATTGCAACTTCTGCTAAAAAATTGTCCAATGGAACTTGCAACCAATCTCAAAGGTAATCATAGGACATAAATTTCTTACATTCATGTATTCAAATTCTCAAAACCATAGGAAATGTAACTAAGAGTACCTTATGTCAAGACTTGGAACATTTCATCAAAAGGGTCTTATTCTTCATACGAAAGACAAAAAAAAATGAAGCATAGATTAACAAAAGGGATAGACAAAATAATGACGTTTCTAAGACCCTACATGTCCCCTGAGCTAAGGAGTTTGCATGTCCTCATGCATCAAGAATAATTTTTTTGACTTGGGGTTGAAGACATAGGCGGTGAGGATTTGAAACACATGTTACTCCAATTGATTATTGAATGAACCTATTCACCAGACTCGTAATATCCCAGTGTAGAATGTATGGTGGCCCAAAATTTATCCTCTAATTCCATTGGGTGCCATAAGATTGGAAAACAAAATTTTAACCCAATCCATTGAATTCCATGGAAATTCAGGTAGTTGATGTACTTCTCCATACGATCCAGGGAAGTGAAAAAATGAGAGAAGTTGAGAGGGTCCTTACCTCTCTATTCTGGAGACAAAAACTCATCCCATCTTTGGCAACATAACACCATTTATAATTGATTGTTGGCTATCCACTTTTCACAAAAAATGATGGTTGAATTTTGGGTACTTATGAAATAAGAGATGAATAGAATTTTTTGGAGCACCTCTTCTTTATTTGTATATATGAAATTGGGTGAGGGCTCTTCATGCACTCACAATTCCTCTTGTACTTTAGCATGCTCAATAAAAGTAAATGTCTTGTTCCAAATTAATTAATTCATCATGTAAGAGGTGAATTCCCAAAACTAGACATCGCCCACATGAGGATTTGGGTCCCAATTACCTACTTCAATAAGCCTAAGATTATGTTGGTACAATTCACAAAGCAATTTTTTATCAACTTCTCCACCATGAAAATATAACTGTAGGAACTAATCTAAACTTACAATGTAACTAGGATGCCTTGTGTCCAAGGCTCTAAGATGTAAATAAATCGTTCGCTCTTTCAAGTACATTGAGTAAATAGGGGAGGGAATCCAACAAGACACCAATGCATAGGCTAACCAACACATAAAATTTGTATCTTGTTTTATTCATTGAACATCAATATTCATCCTATATGTTTCCAATCGATCCTCCCACAACATATCCTTCTCCGGGTTGTGTTGAAATATGGTTCCTTCATGCTGCTTCATTAAGGTATACACCTACATTTCCAAGGAATCACTCATGTGCTTCCACTCAAGTAATTCTTGTAGTTGGTTATCTTTTGTAGGTTCAATGTATTCTTCATTTTTTCCTCCCTTGATCCAGGTGGATATTGGTGGCCACCCACTTGTTCCAAATTCCAACTGGCTCATCTTAACAGTTTTCAGTTCAACACATTTCTTTGTAATTGGGACATTTCTTTGTAATTGTGGGTTCTTCACTTTCGAGGTTTTCCTGAAGCCCTGTGCAACATCTAGGTGGATAATGGTGGCCACCCACCTATTCCAATTGGCTTGTTTTGGAAGTTTTCATATAAGTACATGTTTATGTACTTCCAAGGTTGTTTTGGGGCCCTAAAAAGTGTTTTCTTGGCTTTCCACAGTCAAACTGTAGACAAAGTTATATTTTTATGGCATAATGTGTATTTCTCAAAAACACCTTTCCAATGGGATATCACACGCCTAAAACTAATATCGTATCCAAAAGTTATGACCCCGGGAAGTTGATGTACTAACTTACCCCAATGAGGCCCAGATGACTTTTGGTGCTTCATCTCCTAGGGTTAATTTTTTGGATGCCTAGGGTTTTTTCATTCATGTTTATTATAAAAAGGCCTTCAGTGCCTCATTGTAATCATCTTCTTTATTATGAGCATAGTCTTCACATCTCTTCTAAGAGATAACGATGCCACCATTCTAGCGAGTCTTGCACTCTATATTTTTACAGTCTTTGTACATTTCTTTCATTAATAGAAATCATGTGTTGGCCCTTGGTTAGGGAATCAAGCGAAGAATAAGGAAGAAAAGGCAGATTGTGAACTTCATAGAAGGCATAATGACTATTACTGGGTCGAAGTGAGCAAAAGAGCCGAAAAGATGGAGCGAAGTCCGAGAAAGCAAGTCGTTGGATGAGGAGATCGAGGATGAGAGGTAAGAAAGAAAGAAGGATCGTGGACAACTCAGAAAGAGGAAAAATCCACCATTAGATGCTTTGGAGAACCACACAATAAGGAAGGAAAGATAGGTTGGCGAAGCCCTGAAAACGTGGGTCAGGTTGACCTAGGGTTTTAGACACCTAGGGTTTTGGTATCTAGGGTTTTGACACCTAGGTTTTGACCTAAGGGTGTCGGTGAGCTATTGTAATGTATAAATAGAGGTCTTAAGGACCTAGGATGGGTTGGTGTTATGTTGTTGTCTTTTTCATTGTGTGATTGAGTGGGTAATATTTTGTGAGAGAGAAGAGCTAAGAGTGAGAGCCTTCTGGTATTGTAAGACCTTTAGCTGGGTGCAAAGGTTAAGTCTTACAGCCGGGTACGCAAGAAGGGGAGAGAAAGAGAGGAGAAGAAAGAATATCTGCTAGATGAGAGTGCAGATAAGAACTATATGCTTCATCTTAATATAATATAAAGCACAGTTCTGTGGATGTATCCCTAGAGAGAGGGTGAACCACGTATATCTTTTGTTGTATGTGTGATTGGTGTTCTGTTCTTTATTGTTGCTTTACTACTATTGCATTACTGTGTTAGATCTGATAGATATACATTGCAAAGTAGATCCTAGGAAGATAAAGAATACTAGATTGTTGTGTGTCAATCACTTTGAACCCACTTTACATTCCTTCTTGTTGTAGACATCTCTGTCCTGCAATCCCCACATAGCTGCTTCGGGTGAGACCGCATCTGTCTCGTAGGTGTTTCTGAAATGGCTAGTAGCTAGGGATTGTTGGTGTGCTCTTAAGGATGAACCCTGGGTCTTCCCCTGTACCAAGAAATTGTTCTGTTTCTAGGACAAGAATATTCATGAGGGAATCTCAAGGTGGTTCCCATAAAAGACAAAGATTCAAAAGTGGATAGAGGATCAAGAAAAGGACTTCACTGAAGCCCAGAACAAGAACCCTAATCTTAGTGCAAAGGATTAGTTGGAGAGATATATCTTTACTGATATACATGAGATTTTCTTTGGAGGAATCCATTAGGAGATATATGAGTGGTTAGCTAGGTTAGCAGATACCCAGTTTGAGATCAGATCTAGACCTCCTGTAGTTTGGACGTTGATGTTGATCAAGAAGGTCAAGAGAGTTGATAACACTGTGTCACGAGTAGTAGATCACTGGTTTGATAGCACCATTGGAGGCTACATCACCAATTTTGTTGTTGACAGTGTAGAGTCACATATCCAAGCGGAGAGATATTTCTTTAAGGGATCTAGAGGAAAATTTTTACATTTTCTGAAGTTGAGGCTCAAGATGCTATTGCATGAGAAGAACATCTTGAAGATACAGTAGATTAGTTGGATTTGAAAAAGCTAATGTTCAATAATTCAGATAGCTACAACGACACAGAGGCTGGACATACGCGTAGTGGGAGAGTGTTCCGAGAAGTTCATCTTGCGAAATTATTCAAGAAGAACTACGAGGATGAGGGTTTCTACAGTGGAGAAGAGGCAGACCTGATAGACAAAGAGCATTCAAAACCCACTAGTTTAGAGGACGAGAAAGCTGAAGAACCTCGCCGGGTGTTGTTGGGAAAAACACCCTACAGACTAGCAAAATAGAGTTCAGACTTTGCATGAAGATTTGACCGAATAGAAACTACTTCTTACCTACATCCCAAGATTTAAATCCCTTTTTCTCAGTAAATGCATGGAAAAGGACCACCTACCTTATTACCGGCATTCAATGTCAATCCTCCGTTGTGCTTGACCACTTGCTTGCGCTGATCCTTCCAAAGATGACCTGCACTCAAGACAAACAACAACTATGCATGCATGCTACTTCTAT
The DNA here is from genome assembly GCA_032191745.1 of Picea mariana. Lineage (NCBI taxonomy): Eukaryota > Viridiplantae > Streptophyta > Pinopsida > Pinales > Pinaceae > Picea > Picea mariana. The sequence continues at coordinate 63,559 of JASDQU010589540.1, forward strand.
ACTCAAGGGTTAGAAATCGAACATAAACTAATCAAATCATAGACATGTCATGAATTGGGACAGGAAAAGAATTATTTTTATTACATAAAGTGAATCAAATTACAAAAGATGAGACCGGCCAAAACTCCTTGAACCTGATATTGGGCTCCTCTTCTTATGTCCTTCAACTGCTTTGCGTTAAATCTCCTTTGGCGTGAGGAAAGGCTAAAGGGTTGGGACAATGGAATACGTAAATGGGCAGAGTTTCTTCACTATATTTTTTCCTCTTCCAAATGGTACCCCTACCCCTTCTTTTATAGGCTAGAAGGAGCTAGGGTTTTGGACGAACCCTCGGCCATGCATGGCTGGGAGTTTCAGTTAACTCACCCATAGATTTTTGTTTCATCGAAAAATTTCCTTTTTTCATGCTTTAGTAGGTACACATGGGTTGTTGTGAGCCAACCAATGTGTACACACATGCAGTAATGGGTTAGGACACGTGGGCCTTTACACAAGAGGATTTTCAAAGAGTTGTTCAGTAGAGTTTTGGTAAAGAAGGGAAATAAGTTGGCTTGATGCCAGGTAAGCATATGTGGTGCAATTTAGGGTTATAACACCGGGACGAGCCAGAAACTTTAGGTACTACACAGAATACTGAGGTAAGTACTATTATCCCCCTTTTGTCTCAGCAGTATTAAGCAATCAGAGTAATCCAAGTCACCAGAGTGTTTAGAGCACTGTCACTAGTAGTCCACCAATTACTTAGACATGAAACCTAGGAAGATCTATGGTAGACGAGATGAGGCTCCCTATCTTTAGGGGAGATGGGTCTGAAGACCCTGATCAACACTAGTTCCTATGTGAATCCATATGAAATATTAAAAATGTAACTGATGAAGAAGTTAAAAGAACCCAGTTCAGTACTACCCTTCGAGATCATGCACTAAGCTGGTACATGAAGCTTGTTCAAGGACTTGCATAACCTAAGAAACTAAATGAGATCAAGAATGTGTTGACTATAGAGTTCAAGAAACCCAATTCAGAGTCACAATGTATTACATAGCTGAAAGAGATCAAACATAAGGTAGCTCAGCCTGTCTAGGAATTCAACCAGAGATTTAAGACCTTAACAGGCTGATTGACTTTTCAGATCCCATATGAGCAGAACAGAGAGTGGTTCATTTCTTCCTTGTTACCATACATCAGAGTTCCTCTCATGCAACAAAATATTTATTCATAAGCCAAGGTGCTGGAGATTTCCATGAAGATAGAATCAACCCCTATGGGAGAATCTAGTTTAGGTATGAGCCAGATCTTGAGCCAACTAACTAGTTTGTCCATGTAGGTCGAAGATATGAAAAAAGACAAGGGAAAAGATAAAAGAGAAGAAATTTGGTGTGTCATATGTAGATCAGAGGGCCATGATAAGGAACACTGTCCCCTATTCCATGAATACTTGGTCTCTGGAGCTTCGATCCCTTTGAAGCAAGTCACCTTACCCTGGTGCGAAGTATGCTAAAATAGACATCGTGTTGGTGAGTGCTATTACATGAAAAAGTATGTTTAGACACCCAAAAATTTCTATTGCATGTTCTATAAGTTCATGGGACATGATGATAGATATTTTAGGTCTTACGATCTCATGCATGAAAGGTCAAGAGACATATACAATATTCAAGGTGAAGTACAACAAGAAGGAAACACTACGCAGTATAACTCCCCTGGGAGAGGAAACTTCAATCCTCGCGGTGGATTTAGAGGACAAGGACAAGGAGGAGGTATGGGTGGAGGCTGAGGATAGATCATCTGTTACAACTGCGCGCAGCCAGGACACCTCACAAGGAACTGTTAGAACCCTTGCACTACTTGCAGCTACTGCAACTCCTTCGAGCATGTTATTGAGGAATGCCCAACATTTCTAGCTAAGTTTCAGAAGAGAAGAGGACCTCATCAAAAGACGGAAGTGCAACTGATATATTTTGAACCTCACGGAGAGGACCCTAGATTCATTGTTATCACTAGAGGAGGCGTTGTTACAGGAGAAGACAGACTGATCCAAGGAAAGACTACAAAAGACTTAGGAACCAAGAAAGCTATAGAGAAGATCCAAACCTTTGATGCAAAGAAAGAAATACAAATATTCGAGGAGGAAAGAAAAGATTCAAAGGAGACCAAGGCTCTTCATCAAAGACACATCCATAAGTAAGGGAATATGGAATTCCTTAGGCATTTGATCAGTCTGCTTCTCCAAGAGAAGGAAAAGAGGTAAGCAAGCTCATGGAATTTCTATATACTTGTATTAAGTTGATTCAGGATGAGAGCGCTGTACAAGAACTACAAAATTTAATCATACAGTATGAGCTAAGAAAGATATATCCCTTACTGAATAGGGAAGTACACCAAATCACTAAGAAGAGAAGGAAAATTAAGGAATTACACTTGAATGCTCAAATAGGTGAATATGATATAGACTATGTGGTCCTCGACTTAGGGTCGGAGGTCAATGTCATGACGAAGAAAACTTGGGAACTGATGGGAAAACCGAGGATGATCTACTCCCCTATCAGGCTTAGGATGGCTAATCAGTAAGCTGTCATCCCTTTTGAATGATTGGAACATGTCCCTATGGACATCGATGGAGTAATAAAATTTGTAGATTTTGAGGTAATTGAGATAGTTGATGATAGTTGTCCTTACCCTGCGTTGTTAGGAATTGATTGGGAATTCAATAATTCCACTGTGGTTGATTTAAAGAAAAGATGTATGAATTTTGAAATAGATGGCCTTAGGGTCATTCCACCTTTAGATCCAGATGAAGGTTAGCGATACACAGAACCCATCAGATAAGAAGACCACACATATGAACTGGAAAACATATAAAAATTAACAACCAGACAATAGGATTACATTAATCCTATGGCCGACGGAAACCTAAGCTGGTGAAGTGACAATGCATGTTCATCAGACTCAGAAGAAGCACTATAAAACTGGCAGAATAAAATGTATGAAGTATCTACAAGAAGATGTGCTAGATTAACCAGATAAGTTCGCTGGATCGACACAATAGTAAGTAACTTACCCACCTTTGATGGTTTGAATCCTTTAGAAACCTTCTTGTCAGACTTTGAAGAAAGTGTACCAATGCAACACATATTGTTGGCGATGAACGAGGCCCTGAAAGCAACCCCAACAAGATGGTGGGGGACACACAAAAACAACATTATAGACTGGGTACAATGTCGTACCTTGATGACAGCGCAATTCTCAACACAAGTAGAAGGCTGCAAAGTTCGATACACAGGTCGAAGCCACCCAAAGGACCATGTGCAAAATTGCAAGGAATCCTACAGAAACATCCCTCAAGAGCAGTGGGTGCACAAATTCATTAACACACTGGACACGATAGTTATCAACTGGTACCTTCAAGTAGAACTATGCCTTATCACCACAGATTGGGAAGGTATGACTCATAAATTTGTAACCACCTTCTTATTTGAAAGTCAATATCCTTCAATAGATCAAGAATTGCAGATTGTAAGACATAAATTATTCGAGGAGGCATCTAACCTCCCTTTGGAGCAAGAAGAGGATGAATGGACTGCGCCTCTACAGAAACTGCAAGGCTGATACAACATCAATGCTAATGAAGATGATGATCCAAGAAAGGTGAACATCGTAGAAACAGAATGCCAAAGAGATGTGGAAGGACCAGGAGTTGAATTACCATTCATTGGACAACCAATAAAGATTAAGAAGGTTAATATTGGAACAAAACAGACACCAAAGCTTTCCAATGTTGGAGATTATTGGGATACTGCCACTATTGACAAGATTATAGAATTACTGCATGAATATCATGACTTGTTTCCAACCAAATTCACTGATATGAAGGGCATTAAAGGGCCTATTTGAGAGATGAGGATCCCTTTGAAAATAGATGCAAGACTAGTCAAACAGAGACCCTACAAACTAAACCCTAAATATAAGGAGAAAGTGAGGATTGAGCTCGACAGAATGCTGGAAGCAAGGATTATAGAACCTGTGGAGGAATCAGAATGGATTAGCCCTATGGTGGTGAAATACAAGAAGACAGGAGAAATCAGGATATGCGTAGATATCAAGAAGCTAAATGATGCCTGTTTGCATGATCCCTTCCCTACACCATTCACTGACGAAGTGTTAGATAATGTGGGAGGCCATGAAGTATATTCTTTTACAGATGGATTTTTAGGATACCATCAGATTCAGATTTCCAAGGAAGATCGCCATAAGACCACATTTGCAACAGAATGGGGGTCCTATCAGTATACAGTGATGCCATTTGGATTAAAGAATTCCCCAACCATGTTTTCCAGGGTGGTGGTTGAAGCATTCAAGGAGTTCTTGCATAAATTTATAGAAGCATATTTTGATGATTGGACTGTTTTTAGCTTATTGAAAAACCATATTGAATGTCTAAGGCTAATGTTGGATTAATGTAGGCAGTGCCAAATTGCCTTGAATCTGAAGAAGTGCATCTTCTTCTCACCATTTGGAGTGTTCTTAGTCCATATTGTATGCAAGCAGGGATTTCTGGTCGATCCATCTAAAATTGCCATTATAGTCAATCTACCCCCTCCTACTTTAGTCAAACAGTTGTGTACTGCGCTGGGACACACAGGATTTTACAGGAAGTTCATTAAAGGATATGCCCAAATTACAACACCATGGAGAAGCTTTTGAATAAATATTGTCAGTTCATTTGGATAGAAGAATGCCAGCAGATCTTCGATACACTGAAACATAAAATGGTTATTGCACCCATTCTAGTCTTTCCAGATTGGAGCAAGGAATTTCACATACATGTCGATGCATATTCTATTGCATTAGGAGTTGTGTTAGCACAAACTGGTGAAGGAGATATTGACCATCCATTAGATTTTTCTAGTAGGAAGCTATCAACAACAGAGGTAAACTACACCACCACTGAGAGAGAAGGGTTAGCCATGGTGTACGTGTTGCAAAAATTCCACCACTACTTGTTGGGAGGACACTTTAAAATGTTTACTGATCACTCCATGCTGAAATAACTAGTCAACAAGCCAATGTTGGGGGGGAGAATATGCAGATGGCTTCTGCTCTTTCAGGAATATGACTTTGAGATCATAGTAAAACCAGGAAGAATGAACAAAGGTCTTGACCACTTGTCGAGGTTGGAACATGGAGAAGAGCCAACTAGTTTGGAGGACACACTGTCGGATGCACAATTATTGGCCATTAGAAGTATTGATGACCACTTCATAGAAATAGTCCAGTTCCTGTCAACAAGAATGGCACCTAGTGAGTATACAATTCCTCAGAAGAAACAACTAGTAGTGCGCACTTCCGAATTTTCACTTATAGTTGGACAACTATACAAGATGGGACATGATGAGATATTGAGAATATGTGTTATGGAGGAAGAACGACCGATTCTCCTCACAAAAGATCATGAAGGCATCGCAGGAGTGCATTACGTAGGGAAAGAAACTGCATAGAAGGTTCTTAGAGCTAGCCTTTGGTGGCCTACCTTACAAAGAGATGCTAAAGACTATTACAAAGCCTGCGATGTATGCCAAAGAGTTGGGAAACCTTCCAAAAGGGATGAAATTCCACTAGCACCACAACTGGCCCTATAAGAATTTGAGAAATGGGCCATTAATTTCGTGGGACCTATAAACCCGCCAAGAAAGCGCACAAGAGCAAGGTATATAATTACAACAATAGAATACTTGACCAGGTGGGCTAAAGCCAGAGCAGTTAAGCACTGTAGTGAAAATATAGTTGCGTGATTCATATTTGATGACATCATAACCAGGTTTGGATGCCCAAAGATCCTTATGAGTGATCAAAGCACGCATTTCATAAATAAAACAGTTGAAGCCCTGACTGAGGAATTTGCAGTCCACCATCAGAAGAGCACACCCTACCATCCACAAGAAAATGGGACAGTGGAAGCATTCAACAAGATCTTGGAGACAGTGCTGACTAATATTTGCAGTGTGAACAGGGATGACCGGGATTTAAGAGTACCATCAGTACTTTGGGCCTATAGAACCACTTGTAAAAAATTAACAATGTAGACCCCCTTCAAGTTGGTTTATGGTCTCGAAGCCATTGTTCCAATGGAATACCTGGTGCCAATCTTAATAATTGCTATCTTTACAGATATGGATCACACTGGCATTGTTCAAGAGAGGCTCACGCAGTTGATCGAACTCGAAGAAGATAGGTTTATTGAAGAATTCCATCAACAAGTACAAAAGGAAAGAGAGAAGGTCTACCATGACATGCACATCAAGAAGAAGGTATTCAGGCAAGGTGATCTAGTATTGGTATATGATAGTAAGTTCATCAAACATCTTGGGAAGTTCAGAATGCATTGGCTCATTCCATATGAGGCCGCTTATGTTACAGAAGGAGGAGTTGCATAGTTGAATATTTTGAAGGGAGAATGGAAGGAAGGATTAGTGAATGGGAACCGATTGAAATTGTACTATGACAACCAATTGCCTCACAGCTCTAAGTAAAAGCATAAGGAAAAGGGTCTAGGTACCAGGTGCAATTGAAACTGGGTACCAGACACAGAAAAGATAGTCTGCACAAGGAAAAAGAGGAGGCATAGAGAAGAAAGAAGAGGTTGCACTGTGCAGTCTGAAGTAGAAGTAAAATAGAAAGATCAGATCTAAAGTGCCTCGGGATGAGTCACAGGTGAGTGTTGGGGGCCTATTGGCCCTTGGTTAGGGAAGAAAGTGAAGAAAAAGGAATAAAAGGCAGATTGAAAACTTTGTGGAAGACACAGTGACCATTATTGGGTCGAAGTGAGCAAAAGAGCAGAAAAGACAAAGTGAAGTCTGAGAAAGGAAGCCATTGGATGAGGAGATCAAGGACGACAGGTAAGAAAGAAATAAGGATCATGGACAACTCAAAAGGTGGAAAAATCCACCATTAGATTCTTCGGAGCACTGCGCGAGAAGGAAGGAAAGACAGGTTAGCGAAGCCCTGAAAATATGGGTCAAGTTGACCTAGGGTTTTAGACACCTAGGGTTTTGGTATCTAGAGTTTTGACACATAGGTTTTGACCTAAGGGTGTCAATGAGCTATTGTAATGTATAAATAGAGGTCTTAAGGACCTGGGATGGGTTAGTGTTATGTTGTTGTCTTTTTCATTGTGTGATCGAGTGGATAATATTGTGTGAGAGAGAAGAGCCAAGAGTGAGAACCTTCTGGTATTGTAAGACCTTTAGCTGGGTGCAAAGGTTAAGTCCTGCAGCTGGGTGTGCAGGAAGGGAAGAGAAAGAGAGGAGAAGAAAGAAGATATACTAGCTAAGAGTGCAGATAAGAACTGTATGCTTCGTCTTAATATAATATAAAGCACAGTTCTGTGGACGTAGCCCTAAAGAGAGGGTGAACCACGTATACCTTGTGTTGTATGTATGATTGGTGTTCTATTCTTTATTGTTTCTTTACTGCTATTGCATTACTATGTTATATCTGATAGATATACATTGCATGGTAGATCCTAGGAAGATAAAGAATACTAGATTGTTGTGTGTCGATCACTTTGAACCCACTTTACATTCCTTCTGGTTGTAGACATCTCTGTCCTGCAACCCCCACATAGCTGCTTCGGGTGAGATTGCATCTGCCTCATAGGTGTTGCCGAAAGGGCCAGTAGCTAGGGCTTGTTGGTGCACTCTTGAGGCTAAACCTTGGGTCTTCCCCTATGCCAACATCATGTATTACTGTATTTCTCTGTTTCAAAAAACATTTATGCTTATTTCATTGTAATATCTTTATATTCATTTCGTTTCGAAAATAATCTGGATCAGTGGTATCAGAGCAAGCTACTCTTGATCGTTTTTTAGTGCATGTCCCCAATGAGGTCCAAGTATAGAAAGTTGGGTCTCGAACTTGTATCTCTTGAGGACAATCACTATCGCACACCCAAGAAACCCTCAATGGCAGAAGAAAATAAAAATGACAGAGAAAAAGATTCTATTAACCTGTTGCTTGAGAAATATCTCGTGCGACAGAGGGACGAAATGATGGAGAACTTTTCCCACATCCTTCAATGCCTTCTGATAACAACAAGCACATCTTCATCAAGCGACCACTTTGGAGGAACTTCTCCCTTCAAGGTACAAGTTAATTTTTATATTCTCGTGTTTGAAGGTCAGATAGATGTGGATGCCTTATAAAAATGGTTAAATCTTCTAGAAAGTTATTTCTCTATTCACAATTTTTCCAACAGGGAAAAGATCACCTTCGCACTCCTAAAGGCTCTCCCCCATGTCAAACATTGGTGGGAAACTTACTGGGAGAAAATTTATATAGAGGAATATTGAACATATGGGGTCGAGCCCACTTGGTATTTTTTTGTGGATGTGGTCAAGGAACAATATTACCTTGTTGATAACTATGAAGACCAGTACATGAGATGGACCACACTACGACAAGAGAAGAGCCAAAATATGTTGGAGTTCACAAATACTTTCCATACCTTACGCACCAAGATGGGTATCAAAGAATCCGAGTGACATATGGTTTTGAAATATCGTGGGGATCTGCATAGGTACATCCAAACTGAAATGGATTTCCTAAACATATCATCATTTTGAGTTGCCTATCTATATGTTGTCAAAATCAAGAAGAAATTTAGGCACCAAAACAAATGGGAGTTTAGGTATACAAATCCACAACAACCAAAGCATGATAAAGATGACCCTAACCAACTACCTCCTGACAACCAGTCAAAGACACAGGAAAATAAGGGTAAAGGAAAGATGAAGAATGACACTGAGAATTGGTGCGACTTCCACAAAATCCCCTAGAACAACAACGATTAATGTCACTCAAGACAGTCATTGGTAGCCCAGGTCAAAGACAAGGAGACAAACTCTAATTTTGAATCTGATCTAGAAAATAATGAAAAAAGATAGATCATTGATGCAGACCCCACTCCTACGGTCATTACCACAACAATTCAACCAGAAGAACTAGTAGATCCTAAAGAGGGCGAGTGCCTCTTCCATTCACATATGGGAGTGAAGGGGACCCCGTTGCATTTTATTGTTGATAGAAGCAGCCAGAAGAACCTCATCTCAGTTGAGGTCATCAAACAATTGGGGTTGTTGACAACACCACACCCGTAGCCATACAACATCGAGTGTCTTCACCAGGGACGAGAGCTTCATTTCATTCCACAGTTTCGCATGTCCTATGGAATCCATCCCTTCAGGGATGAGGTATTGTGTGATTTTTCCCCTCTTGATGTATGTGATGTTGTTTTGGGCCAACCATATATGTAGAAATGTCATGTTTTTTATGAGTCTTGACCTCGTAGTGTCATTATTACTCTGGGGGGTCAGCTCTGCAGGATGCTAGAGGTAGTTTTGACTATTGTTCCACCAAAATAGTTCCACAAGTTAATCTTTCATACTGAAAAATTCAGCCTCTTCAAAGTCTATTCAAAGGATGCATAGAAGGCCGTTGCAACCACTGGAACCTCAACACCTTTTATCCAATAGAAGAAAATTGAATAAGAGAAAGAATATATTGTTTCTTCACCTATGATGTTTCCTACACAATACCTCGTAAATCCTAGAGACAACAAGTTGGTGGAACAAATTCAACCTTTCCAACAACAGGTTCATGACAACCTTCCACAGACCAAGCAACGCAACTTCTCTAGCACGACACACAACTCCCTAAGATTCATATTCAACAAACACTTTCCCCTATTCCCCAGGAACTCAACACAATTGATACCATTTCTTGCCAAAGGGGTGCACTGATCCAGGTGGATATTGGTGGCCACCCACCTATTCCAAATTCCAACTAGCTCATCTTGAAAATTTTCAGTTCAACATGTTTCTCTGTAATGGGGACATTTCTTAGTAATTTTTGTTTCTGCACTTCCGGGGATTTCTTGAGGCCCTACATAACATCCAGGTGGATAATGGTGGCCTCCCACCTATTCCAACTAGTTTATTTTGGAAGTTTTCATATAAGTACATCTTTATGTACTTCCAAGTCCGTTTTGGGGCCCTAAAGAATGTTTTATTTGATTTCCATAGCCAAATTATAGACATAGTTAGAGTTTTATGAAATAATGTGTGGTTCCCAAAAACACCTTTCCAACAGGCTATCTCACACCTAAAACAAAGATCGTATGCAAAAGTTAAGACCCCAGGAAGTTGATGTACTAACTTACCCCAACGGGGCCCACATGAATTTTGGTGCAGTTGGTCACTATAATTGCTTAATTAATTTCAAACAACCAAGTGAAACATAAATTATCAACCCAGGGAAGTCTTTTGTTTCAAAGATAGCCACGCACTGTATATGCTCAATTCCAAAAGCATTTA